>JBBYHM010026620.1:0-10140 GCA_038381775.1 Adansonia rubrostipa
GGCCGCCTCTGTTCATTGCGGTGAAAATCGTACTTAAGGTAAAAAGTTGCTTTTTATTTTTTACTTTGAGCATTTCACGCTGAAAGTAGTAAAGAGTTGTTTATATGTTTGGCTTTTGAATTTTGACAAAATATATTAATAATATGGTATTTATAGTCAATCATTTGTAAAGAAGCAATTCAATACGACTAGATGTTTTCCCTATTATTAATTAATAATAATTTTAATTTTAATTAACAGAGGTTAATTTAAGATGATAGGTCTACAAATAGAAATAAGACTATTAGTCGTCTTTTCTCATCCAAAAAATGTTTTTACATTAATTTTGATACACATATATTATATATTACATAGACTCAACAATTTTGCTTATTTTGCTTTTTGAATTGCTTTCATTATTCTATAAAATACAAATAAGAATTTTTATTACTCTCTTGCCCAGGTTAAATATATTTATGTTTATTTTTATTAACCTAAAATTTAATATTTTAACACCAACTTATAGTTTTCTTATTCCGATGATTAAAAATCTACATTGCAAAACATTTAATGGCAAAAAAAAAAAAAAAAAAGGCTTTGATACATACCTTGGGATGGAACAAAGTCATTCACTGGGTTTCCACTGAGATCCAAGTTCTCTAAGTTGCTTAAAGCATTTAATTCTGAAGACCAAAATGTAAGAAATAAAATTAATTAGTAATAAATCATAAGAACCCCAAGTAGTGTTATTAGAGCTTATTATAGGATCCTTATAACTTTAGGAGAGAGGGGGAAAAAGGTTTAAAAAAAGTAGTTTTACCTTTAATTTGTATAGGTCCTCTCAAGCTATTCCATCTTAAATTCAAAGACTTCAAATTTGAGAGCGAACTAAGAAATGAGAATATGCTGTTGTTGAAGAGATTATAACTTAAATCAAGCACCTCAAGTTTGATCAGCTTCAATTCTCCTTTTTTAACTCCAAAAATATTTTTACTTAATTATATAAATATATTTTAACTATGTAAATAACAATTAATAAAGCTTAGCGAATTACCTTGAAATAAAGAGCCTAGGCTTTCAATTTTATTTTTGCCTAAGTACAACTCCTTTAAGTTCATCAAATTATTGATTTCTGTTCAAATCCAATAAAATATATTAGTCCACTTATTCTAGAAGTATGAGATTTTAAAAGCATTTTGGAAAAAAAATAATAAGGCTTAAAAGTAAATCCTACCTAGCATTTGAAAGGTTCCTTTTAATCCACAATTCTCCAAACTTAAAGATCTTAAAGATGTAAAACCTCCGAGATTTGATACAATGTTGTTTCCAAACATGTTATTACTTAAATCTAGAGTTTCCAAATTCTTCAGTTTTGATAACATCTTAATACCTGCTATCAATAATATTAAAAAGATTTAGTGCATATCCTGATCAGGATAGACAAATATATAAGTTGTAAAATTTATTTACTTTAACCTGAATCAAGTTCATAAGATAAACTTTACCGCTAGTATGATTTAACCCTGTAAATTGGTTGCTTGATAGATTTAAAGACTTGAGTGACAAAAGTTCACTTAACGATGCTAAAATGCTATCATTAAAATAATTGTCACTTAAGTCAAGAATCTCTAGTTTGTCCAATTTTGATGACAGCTTCTCAAAACCAACAAGGAAAAGGTTATATATAATATATGGGAGTTGTAAAATTTATTTACTTCAACCTACAGTAGGTTCATATATTAGCTTTACCATCATTAGGATTTGACCCTATGAATAGGTTGTGTGCTAGATTTAGAGACTTGAGTGATGAAAGTTCATTTAACGATGCTAAAATGCTATCATTAAAATAATTTTCACTTAAGTCAAGAATCTCCAGCTTATTTAGTGTTGATGAAAGCTTCACAAAACCTACAAGGAAAAAGTCATATATTTAATTATTTATATAAACAAATATAGATGAGTTGCAAAATTTATTTATTTCAACCTAAAGCAAGTTCATATATTAACTTTACCGTCACTAGGGTTTGATCCTCTGAATTGGTTGCCCGCTAAACTTAAAGACTTAAGTGATAAAAGTTCACTTAAGGATGCTAAAATGCTATCATCAAAATAATTGCGACTTAAATCAAGTATCTCCAATTTGGCCAACTTTGACGATAACTTCTCAAAACCTACATGGATTTTTTTTATGGTAAATAATACACCAGTAAGCAAATTTGTAAAAATATATATATATATATATATATATATATATAATATAAAATTAAGATGAGTGCGCAATAAAAATGAATTGAGGTTGCAGGTGGCAAGTAAAGTGAAAGTGATTGAACCTTGGCTGTCAACACAACCAGCGATGGAATTCCCACTCAAGTTAAGACTCTGTAATTCCTCAAAGGGAAGGAATAAAGAAGCATTGAGATACCAATTATCCCTACTCCAACCCAAGTAATCCCACATGTCTGTAGTTGTAAAATTGAGGAAAAGTCCGGTGACATGTCTAGTGGAGTTGTTACACTCGACCCTTTCCCATTCACAACAATTTGGACTCTGTTTTCCTTCTTTCCAAGAATTCTCCACATCTTCAATACGACTAAAGAAAGGTTTGAGTTGCAAGAGAGCAGTTTTTTCTTGATCCCAGCACCCATCACAGCCACTCCACTCTTCTAAGAGGAAGGCTACCAAAACCACCCACAACAGTTTCCACCCCATCGATCTCAAATTAATTCTCACTCAGCTTGCTTAATATAACTCTGCTCCTATGCATTTTGTTGCACTGCACCCTTGGGCTTTATATACCACTACTAGTAGTACTAATACAGGTAAAGGAGGCAGGCAGCATTGTTTCCATGAAATTCATTAAACAAGGCCCATCCCTCCCAAGAAGATTCCTGCAAATCTTCTTCGTGGAAAAATAAGCAGAGACTCCAAATAATACTCCATCAGTCAATCTCATATTATAGTAAACTTATCTTAATCAAACACATACTTTTATTTTTTTTAAAAAAAATTAATCATTGGTTCATTTTAAATGAGGATAAATACCAAAAGATTTGGTATCCATGAAAGCTAAAACCCTGAAAAAGCTCTCTCTCCCCACACCCTAAATCTCAGATTTTTAAGAAAATATTTGGTAATGCGTATAACAATAACAATATTTGTTATTTAATTTGAATTAATTTCTTTTTTTTCTTTTTTGGCTTGATCGAGGCTTTCATATGTTGAGTTGGTTTAGATTTAAGGAAACATTAAACTTACTAGAATTTATAACGTCTACTCTGTGGGTTAAAAAAACATTTTAAAAGAATAATATTAAATTTTAAAAAAATAACAACTTAAGAAAATAATTGAATGACAGTTTAATGCATAGTTATTTTTTAATTATATGATATTAAAAGAAAGTGTATCGTTTTTTAATGAATAATTATTTTTAAATTAAAATAGATAAATATTTCAATTTTTATTTTGCTATTATATCTTTAATTTATTTTTATACGATATACTTAACTCGTAACACCGAACTCAATCATATCTATTAATTTTTATAATTTAATAATAATAGCAACAGTAACATGCCTATTAATTTTTGCAATCACATTATTTTCCTGCTGTTATAAACTGTAAATGTCATTCACACCTTATTAAAAATAGAGAACAATAATAATAAAATTTTATTATTATATATAATAATTTTCCGCATTAAAAATTATGAATAAAACTATCAATTTTTACTATTAATACAGTAATAATATTATTATTATTATAAATAATACATTAACTAATCTAAGAAATACTTTAAAAGCACTCATTAACAAAAAAAAAAAAAACTCAAAAAAATTAAAAATACTAAAATAACAATAATTACGACACTTAATGAGTCGTTCTTCAATTCCAATCATGCTGGTGTTATTGTGGAATTGGATACCAATAATCAAAATCTAAAGGGGGAAATTTTGCCCCGTTGTATTGCAGCTATCCCATCAAATTTCGAAGTAAGCTGGTGGAACGTGTTTGTCACTTTCGCGACCAGCTGGTGTCCACACCTCTTTCTTGCGGACCGCATTATTTAAAGCGCATTTGACTTAAGTCGACAACCATTAATTATTCACTCTCCTAATTTTAATTTTTGTTTTTTTATTTATTTTGCTGTTATTGGTGTGCCTTTAATTCCCTTTAATTTTTAATAAATATCCTTTATTTATTACTAATTTTTTTTTTAAAAAAAAGTTGATAATGATCTAATCATATTTTGTTATTAAAGGTATTATAAGAATGAACTAGGATTAAAGTTAAGAATATTAAAAATATATCATAAATATTTGCAAGTGAAATTGATTTAATATTCATTTCTTTTAAATATTTCTATTTTATTATATAGCTTAAATATATAAATCAAAAATATATTTTAAAAAGGAAAACAAGAACTAGCATAAAGTAAATAGAAAAAAGTATTAATAATGAGTTGGTTTTTTTTATATATTGAACATGAAATTTTTTTTAATTCTACGAATAGAGTGAAAGTTTAATTTTTTTTTTCTAATTAAGTTTTTATTTTATTTTAATATATTTTAAAGATTATTTATTATTTTACTAATCTCATTCATAAAGAATAAAAATTTCATTGATAATGAATGAGATAATTTTTTTAAAAAATATAGTGTATATATATGTATAATTAAAACATAGCAAGTCTTTTGGCCTTCTAAAGCTTGCAACCCTCTAAAACTTTATATATAGGATTATAAAACATAACAAGTCTTTTCATTGATAAAACTAAAAAATTTTATTATCGATATATCTAATGATTATCATACATATGAATACATAGATCCTCATCCTATAGTATTTTCTTTTTTTTAAAAAAAAAAAAAACTATTGAATTAGAGACAATAAAACTTGATCGATGGTACCGAGCTTGATATTATCAAGGATACGTCATATTTCTCGCCCACACCGCACGGCTCCATCGTCCCCAAAGGGTCCATGAGTTGATTTATAGCTTTACAGAGAAGACTTTGACTTTGCATATGCAGACTATTTAAATAATTTTTATTGTTAATTTTTATTTTCATAAATATGAAAAGGCATCATTATGTTCATATGTATTTTTTTTTAAAATATTGATTTATTGGCTAGTTTATTACTACAATATATTAAAGTGTACCTTACCGATATTAGTTATCTAACAACGGATAATTTTACGAGAGTTAATGTTTGATAATATATATATATATATATTTTGCCTAGGCTTGATAGTACATTTAAAAAAAAAATGGCCTGAAGGCTTCACAATAGGGTCTCAACTCTGATAATATTTAAGTTGGAGATGTTATTTTTGTACCTGAATCAATTATGTAATTTCTCTTCTATATATGTCTTTAAAAACTGGTATGAAAATACTCATATATATGACAATTAAAGTTGTTTGCCATGCTTCTTGGTTCTACTTGATAAATGATTTAAGTTTTTAAGGTCTATCAAAAGGCCTTAGACTCCACGTCAACTGGGACAGATCATTTTCAAGTGGAAAAATTTTCTATTTCTTATTCCATTAGGAATGCAATAAAGTTTGGTTTTTCTAAAGATTATAATGTATAATTAAATGCTATATTTAACTGTTTCATGGTAATACTGAGTGATAATAAAAAAATAAAAAAAATATTTTAGCTTTCTATAGAGCTTATAAAACTTTATATGTTATTCTAAGCCAACAAGATTAGTCGCTTTAGTCATAAGTATAATTTTACGGATTGTTTTAATTGTGAAATATTAAAATTGGAATCATATTGTAACTAATAACACCGATGATGAAAATTGGAAATTTATGAAATCCAAAAATCAATTTTATTTATCACTATCAATTTTGATCAATCATTTTTTACCGGAAAAATTTAAAAAAAAAAGGGGAAAAGAGATTCAAAGTGTAAATAAATTAAAAGTTAAAATATCTAAAACCAAATATCTATAAAAATTGTTAAGTATATAATTTGCATATTTAAGTACTCAAATATTTAACTAAACAATAAATGCATATGTTATTTAAATACTCAAAGAGTTAGAATTTGAATTTTTCATTTTTTAATCGAAATTTAGACATTAGGAGTATTCTTTCATAATTCCATCATTGAATTGTAATTCGTAAATACTTCATAAAGGAACATAAATATATATGATCACGTGGTCTAATATTTGAACTGTATAATTGAATTTTAATCATCAAATTATTTGTAGCTAAATAAACACAACACAAATATGTCCTCCCTGCCAATAATCTCTTGATCTAGTAATTTAAGAAGTGCTAAAATTGACATATAAATTTGAATTCACTCTCAAACATCCTCTCTTCATCCCCAAATTATTGAAAAAAAAAATGTCTTCCCTTGTTCAGTTGTGTTTATACTCTAACAACGGTTTTCTAGAATAATAGTATTAGAAAATTATTTAATAACTTGAATAAATCAAGTTAATTATTTAATCTAAAATTTAAAATTTGAATTAATTCTTTCGTTTGAATCGGATTTTGCTACACATTTCTTCCTAGGGCAGCACCAAACATCTTAGCATGACCCTTAAAATTGAGTTCTTACGTCATTGCTGTATTAGTGAATATATCATTTTTAATTTGATATTGATATATACATATATAAGTATTGGTATTTTTTGTGTATCATTTAAATTTATTGATTTTTTGAATTTTGTTCATATATACAGTCTATTTTCAAGTTCATTAATAAAATATAATTATATCATATGCAAATATACTTCAATTTAAAAGTGTTCATGGGCTGGGTAGGGCCACGACTTAAAATTTTTTTATTTTTCCTGCACTAAAAACCCAAACTATTATTTAAAAATTAATAAAAATAAAAAATTACTTTTTATATTAATATTAATATTAATATATTTTTGTTATTAAATTTAAATAAATATTTTATTATTAAATAGTAATTCGAGTAGGACAAACCATAATTCATAAAACTTGTGTCCTAGGCCCAAATAAGGTTAACCGGTAGTCTTTGGTGAAATATATTCTTTTTTATTAATAAATGAGTTCATTTTTATATATTCTTTGGTGAAATATTTTAATTTTATAAATAGAGTTAAAAAATTATTATATATCTAATTTATTTTATTAATTAATTTTTTATTTTTAATATATTTTAAAAGTATGTATTACTTTACTAAAAATAATTTTTCTTAATAAATAATATATATAATTAAAACATAGCAATGCGGTTGGACTTTTAATGCTTGAAACCCTCTAAGAACTTTCTACATATATATATATATATACACATATATATATTGCTTTTTTATCTCAAGTCATAAAATCATTCATTTTTGTCCTTTATGGAAGTTTAAATCTTATTTTTTTTCTTTTATTTTTTAGGAAAAATGCAATTGGATTAGAGAGAGTAAAACTCGATCCATGGTGCCAAACTTGATTCTCTACGGTAGTTCATATTTCTCGCCCATATCACACGGCTCTATTACTGTCCCTAACAGGATCAAGAATAGATTTTCAGCTTTGCATTAATTATTACAGAAGACTATGACTTTGCATATTCAAGACTATTTAAATTATTATTCTCGTTAATATTTATTTTCATAAACATGAGCAGAAATAATTGTGCATTAAACAATTATGTAATTTCTCCTTTTATATATACATATTTTTTAAAAAATTGTTGTGAAAATAGTCCAATCTATAACAATTAAAGTCGTTTGCCGTGTTTCTTGGTTCTTTAAGCCATTAAAGTCTATCAAAAGACCTTAGACGCCGTGTCAACCGGGGCAAATTATTTTCAAGTGGCAAATTTTCCATTTCTCATTCCATCATAATCGCAATGCAATAAATTTTGATTTTTCTGAAGACTAGAATATATAATTAAAATGCTATATTTACTTGTTTTATTGTAATGCTGAGTGGTAATAAAAATAAAAAAGAAAATAATTATAGGTATCTTTAGAACTTGCAGATCTTTATATATTATTCTAAGCGAGCAAGATTAGTCACTTTAGTTAGAAGTTATTATTGTACAGGTTGTTTTAATTGTGAAATATTAAAATTGGAATCCTAGCTAAACTAATAACACCAATGATGAAAATTAAAATTTTGTTAAATTGTAAAACCAATTTTATTTATCGCTGCCAATTTTGATCGATTAGTCTATAATGGCAAAATTCCAAGAAAAGGAAGAGATTTAAAGTTTTAGTAAGTTAAAAGATAATATCTAAAATCAAATATCTTAAAAAATTTAAGTTTTCAAATATGTGACTCTAACAATAGGTGATATACTTTTTATTTTTAATTTCATGGTTGGATTGTAATTAGCAAATTCATACATATGATCACGCAGTTTAACATTTGACCTCTATAATTGAATGTTAATCATCATACTATTTGTCGCTAAATAAACAAAACACAGGTATCTTTTCCCTTATTGAGTTGTGTTTGTACCCCAATAACGGTTTGTTAGAATAATAGTATTATAAAACTATTTAACAACTTTAATAATTAACAATATCTCAACAACTTTTAATTTGATGTCACATTATTATATTCATATTAATTTTATTTCAAAATCATATTCAAAACATTATATAAATTTTGTTTTGTTAATAATTCGTTTTATATACGTTAAGATATAAAAAAATTAAATATTTAAAAAAATTATTTATAAAAAATATACTCTCACAACAACACACAAATAAAAATATTATAAAATAATTAATATTAAATTTTTAATACATTATCATATATTTTAACATTACATTTTGTAAAATGTTAAAGCATCCCGTGGAAGCCGGATTAACATACTAGTAACTTTAAAAAGCACTACAGAAAATAACAAAGAAATAAAAAAAAATTAAAATTATAAAATATCAAAAATTACGTTACATCTCCGACCATGCTAACTATTATTGTGGAATTAGATGTCAGTAAATAATCAACATCCAGAGGGAGAAATTTCGTCCCGTTGTAATTGTAGCTATCCCATCCTGGCAAGCTTCGGGCCCTTTCGGATGAAGCTAGCGGAACTGGAACCTACATGTTATTGTCATGACTCATGACCAGCTGGTGTCTACTCTTTTGTCTAATGGGCTGCATTATTTAATAGCCTTTGACTTAGGCGTCAACCATGAATTATTCACGCTCCTAATTTTCATTTTTTCCCTTTTTTTTTTGCTTTCGTTGGTGTGCCTTTAATTCCCTTTAAATTTGAATAGATATCCTTTATTCATTATTATTATTGCAAAAATAATTAAAGCTAATAATGACATAAGGATATTTTATTAATAAGAGTATTTATAAGAATGAACTTAGAATTAAAGTTAAGAAAATTGAATATATTAAATATAATGATCTAATAAATTATATAAATATATCATAAATGTTTGCAAGTGTTATTGATTTAATACTTATTTCTTTTAAATGTTGATATCTTATTTTATAGCTTACATATATTAATAAAAAAATATATTTTTTAAAAAAAAAGAACCATTATAAAGTAAATAGAAAAAGTATTAATAAAAGAGTTCATTTTTTAAATTTTTTGGTGGTAAATTTTTAATTTTATAAACGAGTCACATATCCAAATTTTTTATTAATTAGGCTTTATTTTATTTTAATGTATTTTAAAATTATGTATTATTTTACTGATAATAAATAAGATATTTTTTAATAAAATAATATATATATAATTAAATCACAGCAAATCATTTGGACTTTTTGTTCAAAAGTCGAACTTCCTACGTATAAAGAGGAAGTGTTCATTAATATTAATGTAAAAATAAATTAGTTTTATGCTTTTTATATTTTTATATGATTAATATTTTAATAAATTGATCATTGAATTTAGTAATATAGTTATACTCGTTGTACATGTAAAGTTTAAAACTAATTGATATCTCAATTGTATTGATCGTGAATGTTATTTTTCAATATATATTTAACAAATAAAAGTTTTTATACCAAATAAATAATTAAGCATTTTTTATTTACTTAAAACTTTTGATATGTATAATCTATATGAATAGAACATAAAATATATTGATTAGATTAAACAAATATAAATCATATAAAAATTATAAAAATATATAAAATTAATTTAATTTTACATTAATATAAATAAATTTATACTTATCTCAAGTAAGAAAATC
>JBBYHM010026694.1:0-10136 GCA_038381775.1 Adansonia rubrostipa
GTGTTTTAATCTTTCTTGATGCAAAGAAATGAGTTAAAATCGAGTTTTGGATCAATGGTGGACGAGTAAAAAATGCCTGTACCATGAAAATGGCCTGCATGTATCGGTACATTGCATAATGTATCAATACATTTGGTAAAAAAACCTTGATGGTATTGATACAATGATCATTGTATCGATACTATGAACCACTGTATTGATACGTTTTTTACAAAATGCATGTTTTGGTCTCGGCATGGCCTAGTATCGATACATGAGGTCCTGTATCGATACAAAGGCTCATGTATTGATACATCTACATGTTGTATCGTTACAAATGGAGACATTTCAAATTTTTGGATTGTTGGAGCATTGTATCGCTACATAAGAACCATGTATCGATACATTCAAGTAAAATTGTGAATTTTCTCATATCTTTTGTCCTTGGACATGTTGAACTACATCATTTGATGCCATATCTTTGCATTTACCTTTGGTATGATTCCTAGGCCTCCTTGACCTCCTGAAAATACTTTTTCGTCTGGCGATCATCACCCCCTCTTACGTCCACGCTCCAGATTGCTAAAAATCCTGAACAAAATAAGGTGTCTACAGTCCCTAAGTAATAAAAAATGACTAAATGATATAAAAAAATCATAAAATTGCATACAATTCTCTAGATCATGGAAAAAGGACCTAAATGACCCTAATCATACTTAAAATTGCATAAGAGTCTCTAGATCATAGAAAATAACCTAAATTACCCTAAAATGCAAGAAAGTTACAAATGATCTCTAATATGCATGAAATATCATGCAAAAATTGCTAAATGGTCTCTAAAAGTTCCTAATACTTCTAAATGCACCCATAACATTTTATTTCACCCATGAACATAAAATCATGGTATAATTCATGACATTTACTCGCAAAATACCTTATCAACATGAGCATACATGGATTTCTCATTATGCATGATGATGTGTTCATAATCACAATATTCTCATAAAAATGCATGAACATATTAATCATTATCTTAGTGCATGAAAATGTCATGAAATGCATGTCATATATGATTTTAAACATAAATAGCTCATGAACGTACATAAATATGCTAACATGCATGATGATGTTGCCATAATTATATTATTTTCATGAAAAATGCATGAGCATTTAAAACATGACAATAATGCAAAAAAAAAAAACATAAAATGCATGTCTTATACATGAAAAAAATAAATGAGTAGAATGAAGGGTCAAAATGAAGTTACATCATGAAGAAAATTTAAATAAATATTACATAAAAACTAGAAAACTTGGCACAAAACACTTGGAAGACAAATTTTCTTGATGGAAACTTAGTTTAAACTTTTAACCAAAAAAACACCATATAACAATAGAATATAGTAATTTAAGGTCATAGCTTAAGATTTGACCATAACTTGGTTCTTATATCTTGGCAAAAATTATCCCCCGAGCATAGCTTTGGATCATCAAGCTCTCATAAAAAAGAAAATAAGATGAAATAATGAAGATAAAATATGGGAGAAGAGAACCTTAAACAGAAACTTGAAGCTATCACTCTTTTTTTTTTTTGCTCCTTGGTTTTTCTTAACTCAAAAACTTATTGACTTCCCTGTAATGAACGTTCACAAGGTGTTTTTAAGTTCCTTTTGCTAATCAGCTCATTCCTATACAAGTTTACCTATATTTTAACAACTCACCCAAGCTTGCTTGTAGGCAATTTCTTTACATGACTAGGTGATATGACTGAGGCCTGAAACCTTTCTAAATGGGCCATGATTTTAGTTGATTTTGGTGGAAAATCTCAGTGCATGCCCTCAAAAGGAAACCCCCACTTAAATGGCCATATCTTGATTCTGTGCAAGAAAGGCTTTTAACTTTAACTCACAATACCACCCTATTGAATCTCAACTGAACTAGACTCATAATGGTCAAGACATAATCAAACTAGATGCCATTTAGTTCCCATGCATGATTTGATTATTAAACACTTTTATCTTAAGCTCATTTATGCTTTAATGGCTTAATCATTGTGGGTGGTTCACGTGCTTATGTTTCAATGTAAAAATGTTTGTGAAAGATCTCTTGTATGGTTAAGAAGTGCTCCAAGACCATTACAAAGAAGAAATATAAGAAAACTTAGGTGAAAAACTTGGTTAGGGTGAAAATTGTATGCAATAGCGATAGATTGGTATTTGTATTGGTACAAATGCTTTCCCAAAACCAAAAAACCTGAAAAATTCAACATTGTATCAATAAAAACACATTGTATCGATACAATGTACATTGTATCAATACAACGTGGCTTGTATCGATACACAAGAATGTTCCAAGTCTGAAACAACCAAAACCAGATGATGTATCAAGGCATTTATATTTTCGTGAAATTCATGAAAATAACTTTTCTTTAAAATTTTCCAATATGGTTATTAGGCATTTCAAACCTTCCTGAAAAGAATTTTCGCCTAGTGTTGTGTCACCTAATAGTGCTTGGCAACATGGCACCTAACAATCTCTTTATTTTTTTATTTTTATTATTTTATTTTATTACCTTCTGATTAAGTCCCAGGATGGCAAATAATTGGTCAGGGAAGAGAAACAAGTGTATTTCATGTGATGTCTCAGATAGTGCTCCCTTTTCTTGGAAGAGGTCCAAACAAAATTAAGGCTCTACATAATGCATGCTAATCACTTATGTAATAAGTAATAAATGTTTTACTTCATTATTTGCAAACATATAAAAAGTTATTATGCATTAATCAGATAAAGTCCACGGAATATAAATGACCTGTTAAAAAATTATAAAAAATTGTATTAACGAGTTTTTTATGCACCAAATAATCATTTCTAAATTTAGTTATTAACCGATGCATATTAGACATGGCATCAATATTGCTGCAAATTAAGATTAGTTCACGTTAAGTCTCTTTACTTGTTAATTAAAGTACCAATTTCATAAGTTGAAATATATGGATACTCGAGATAGTGTATATGTGCTTGTTGTAAGAATAAGTTCACCAAACATAGTCCTTGATGAGAAATCCATAGTGCTTGTTGTATAGGTGCTCAGTTAAGTGTTCATAGAAATCATTTGCCAATTGTGGAAGTAGTCCTCTGACTTATGGTGCCAAGTTATCTTGTACGTGAATTATCATACTTCAATCTTATCCAAACAAGTCTTAATAAAGTGTACCTAAGTAGGGCTTTTTCAATATGACATAAAGTGAGAGTAGCATAGAGAGAATTCACCACTACAAGTAATAATAAGGAGATATATCTCATTTGTCCTTGCTTTGGGTTAACTTGATAAAGTTTTTGGTCATAGCATGTTGAATTTGGGAACATTAAGAACATTTAGGATTCACAAGATTAACTAAGAGCTACAAGAACTAATGTGGAAAAATTTCATGGGTAGGCACTACACCAAGCTTATGGTCTTTTTGGGATATATGGTGTAAAGATTGTATTACACTAATAGACTAATTATCGATAGCTAAATCAAAAGCATAATAGTGACATTTAGGTAGCCATGATGCATTATTAGATACTACTCATGGCCGTGAACATAAATAATAGTTCACACACATTGAATCACATTGCCAAATCAAAATTGATAACTAATTGAATATGATTGTTATATAAACCTAATTTATACGGGTACCTGGATTAAGCATTCTCAAATCCCAGTTTAACATTGCCCGTTTTGACCATTGAAGGGCATTTCAATTATGTATCCTCTTAGGTCAAATAATATTGCAAAAAACCCAATTGGAAAATTATGAAGTTTGGAGAAAAGTCAATTAGGCGAGAAAGAGTCTTCGAGACCAAATCGAGCAAATATAGGTTATGTAAAAAGAGGAAAATCGAAAGTAGAGGTGCAAAAAAGTGAGGAGATGAAATTAAAGAAACTTAGCGATCAAATTAATCATTTTGGAGAGTTTAAATTGATTAAGTTACTTATTATCTAAAAAATAATTAATAGTGTTATAATTTAATAAAGTTGTAGACACCTAATTTTGTCTAGGCCTTCACTCAAGCATCTCAAGACATCAACTAACTCAAACGGCTAAGTATGGATCCATCCACCATCATTCCTAGCTAAAGTGAGGTGTTCAAAGAGTTAAAGGTGTAAAAAGTTCACATTTTTGCATGTATATATTAATGCAAATCCCTAATGTATCGACACAGGCCTCCATGTCATCAAAATTTAAAATTCCATTAGTTGTATCAATTCAAAAGGCAATGTATTGATACATTTGCACAATGTATCGATACAGAGTCATGTCAAAGCCAAAAATCATGATTTTTGGGCAAAAGTATTGAAACATGAGTAAATGCATCAATACAATCATGGCGTGTGATACACCCATCAATGCATCAATACATTTTGAAAAAATTGCCAATTGTATCAATACATTATGCAATGTATCAATACACCTAGGTATTTTGCCTAGTTCACTGCATTTTTCACCCTTTTGTATTATTGCATTAAAACACGAATTTGGCTCAAAAAATCATCTAATTTCAAATTAAACTTCATGAAAATTATGTGGATTTTACTTTAGGCCTCAAGGATTGGGTTGTCACATTTTTTAAGGGTCCATTTAGCTTGAGATAAAGACATTTCATGTTAAAATTTTATTTATTTAAAGGGGCAAGATTGTCATTACTCAATGTATTAGCCTATGCATGGCTTTATTTGGCTGCAAGAATAGTACATTAACTAATCAAATGTTGAAAGCTAAACCCACGGTACAATGACTCATCAAATAGACACAAAAAATGTCCTAAATACCTATCTTGCTAGGTTATTTTGATGGCTGAAATCAAATGTTATATAAATGTTATTTTCAAAGACACTTTTGATACATTCTTACATGTTCTCCTTAGCCAAAGATCTTTCATTCCCATAGCTCCCCAACGCAGCCACCAAAAACCTTCCATTCCACTCATTTATCCTCTCTAATACCCCTTTCATTGATAGTTTAACCCTTAAGCTCATTTTTAGCTATGTTTTACTTGCTAATCTATAGCAAAGAAAAGAATAAAGTGAGCAAGAAACTCATTGAAAGCTTGGATACTTTTCTACTCAAACGATAAAAGCAAGGTTTGAAGCTTTTCGGTTACTTTCTAACTCTTTCTATTTATTTTCTTTCTTTCTCTTCATAGTTTCATCCTAATAAGACATTTTTATGAAAGCCATGACCTTATTTAGGCTGTTAATGCATTATTCTAGCCCTAGTTATGGTAGTATTAGGAACCTTGATCATTTATTTATTGATGCTTTGATGATTTTTTGTTAATCAAAATGACATTTCCCTTCTTTCCATTTTAAATAGCCCTTGTTTTGTTTTTCATGTTATATATGCTACATGTTTCATGATGAATACATGATAATACGTTAATCCTAGCATGCTTTGATCATGAGCATGCATTTGGATCCATTTTTATCTTGTCTTTTTTGTTCGAATGCTGAGATATGTTGCTGTTTTAATGATTAGTTGATAAAAGATGTTTAGGCCATGATTTAAGTTCATTACATGCTTGCTTAAATGTATCTTTGATGCTTTTTCTTACTTGTAAAAACTATTTTTTTTAAACTGCCAAGTCCATATTACCTTTAATAATGAAGATTAATTGGGGATAAATCAAGCTCCTCACGTTTGGATTCAAGGTTAAATGAAGTAGATATTTTGATTTTCAAAAACAAAATGAGTCTTTTAATTTTCATCAGGTCGCTTGTGCCTTAATCTTATGTCTAGTGTCTTTTACTTATTACATGGTTAACGAGCTATTTCATCATCCCATACTACTTGGGATCATGAAAATGAGATTATGAAGTTGTTGTCATTGACCTTCTTGTGTCAAGGGCATTCTAATGTCTATAACTCGAGTCTAGCAACCCGAAAACTAAAAATTTTCTTATTTTAGCATTGTTAGCACTATGCCCTTAGCTTAAAAAATCATTTTTGAACCCTAAATGATTTTTATTTTACAAGCAATTTCCTTTAAAAGGCTTTGAATACCCTTTCTACCAGTGTCTTGTTTGTCCTCAAATTATTCTAGATAAAGGAGTTATGATTTTTTAAACCTTTACTCTCTGAAACCCCTGGAATTAGCGATTCTTTTTATTTAGGTCATTTTGACCCCTCAAACAAATTTTCTAAAATTTTTGAATATTTTCTGTAACATGAAATTTACTTTCCGGAGAGGTATTGTTTGTGATTTAATAATTCTGAATGTGTTCGAAATGATTTTTCAAAGTTCGTCGCACCCTTTTGCCTATACGTGTCATCGGTGCTGAATCAAACCTAAATTCACAAATTATTTTCTCTTAGAAAGTAATTTTCTAAGATTTTTGAAATATTTTTATATTAATTTTTGTCGAGTTACCTTTTAAATGGTACATCATTTGACCCCTAAGACTCTTGGATCAGTCCAGAATAAAATCAAAAAGGGGAATAATGCCTCGCTATTCCTTATTTTTAGCATTAGTTGATTAATTGATTTTTTCGAATTTCTTCATCAAGGCATTCGAATACCTTCATCAAGGCATTCGAATATTACTAGGTCAGTCCGATCAACCCCCAAGGGGTCTAAAAACATGTGTCAACCCCTTTAGGCTTGGATCAAGACACGAGCACTTTTCAAGTTTTATTATTCTTATTTTTATAAATTCCTATCGTTTTATATAAAAAATCATTAATTTTGTCAAAAATGTCATTTTGTCAAGAAATTACCAAATCTTTTTCAATTTAAGTTTAATCTCGTCTTTTCAAAGATCGTCAAAAATAAAATTTTCTCGTTATTGGATTTCTCTGAACTTTTCAAAATCCAAACCCTTCTTTCATGCCTTAACCAACCAATGAACCCATACGTGTATAAAAAGTTGTTAACCTGGCTATTTCTATATAAACAATGACGATTACAAGATAAATCACAATTGACCTTTCTTTTTTCTTTTTTTTTCTTTGTGTGATTTATTTTACGCAATATCATCTTATTTTTCCTGAATCTAACTAACAAGTTTATGTTCGTAGTGTTCTTTTTGCATTCATATTTTCCAATCATTTTCGAAAATCATAAAGGCAATGTTTGGTGTAAGTATCCCTCTAGTGCTTGACACAGAATATCCAATTTTTAAAATTAAATTCGAAGACCAGTTTTATAAAAAATTTTTATGTTTCCCACCTTTACGAGATGCGTATGGGATTAAAATTTTCATCAAAACCCAGATTTATTACTTTATATAAATTCATGCATAAAAGGGGATTATATCAAAATAATGACAAGTCAAAATCAAGAAAACTAAAATCAGTATAAGACATGGGTAGATGGTATCTCTATGTTCATGGAGGTGCTAATCATTCCCTATATATAATTGACTTTCGAACTCAACCATTGAATCTTTGCAACAAGCAGACCTTGGAATTAATTTTTTCGAGTTTTGTAACTTGAAATACCAGTTTCAATAGGCATCTGATCATGCCTAGCCCAAATGATTAGTGGTGACTCCTAGTGTTGGTCACTTCGTGGCGGCCACCTGAGACCAGTTAGATAAGCAATTCGTCTGATGGTCTCTTCCTATGATTGAGAGTAGAGAATCTGTATTTTCTTTCTCCTATTGCATAAAAAAGAAAGAGTCTCGGTCAAAAGGACATTTTCTCGTCGAGAATTCTATCATTTCTCCTATATATTATGTCGTACACGCTTCCCACTTCACAAGATTTTCGAGGGCATGTTTGGAAAAAAGTAATTGATACATCTTCCGTCAATGTCAAAATTGTCAAATAAGTATTTCAAACCATTAAATAGGCATATAATAAATCCACCAATTTAAAAATAATCATGAATATTACATTTACTTTTTTATTACACAATTTACATTATTTTTGAAATTCAAATTTCCAAAATTATAATTCAAATACTAAAATATTAATAAAACAAAACAAATAAAATAAAAATAAAATAAAATGTGTTCAACTAAGTAAATAAGAGCCCAATGAGTTATTGCGTTCGGAGTAAAAAGTTATAAATATAAATGTTTATGAATTTTATTTATAACTTGTTCCTTGCTAATAAATTTTTTTGAATGTAGCATAATGATTTTTCACATTTTCTTCATTTAGTGCTATTTGATATTTATTTTAGCTCACTTATAAAATTAAAAAAAAAAACTTACATAATCATTTATTATAACCATATTCAATAATACATATCATTAAAACTAACACAATGTATAAGCATATAGTCATTTAAAATAATAAGAAGTATCAAAATGTACAAATCATTTTTTAATTATACTATAAGTACATATTTTGAACTTATATATTTAACTCTTATGTGAACTTAAAGGATGTTGTACTAAAAAATCGATTATATTTAAATACAACTTATTGATATTCAATATATAAATAAAATTATTATAAATTTTATATTTTTATAAATATTTATTAATTTTTAAAATTTTAATTTTAGAATTTCAGTCACTACATATAAATAAAATTAATTATTATAAATGAAATTAAAAATATTTATAGTTTATAAAATTTTAAAATTATTTGAAAATGTCTAAGCTTGACTAAACTTGGATTGATCTGAATTAAAAGAATCCAAACTTAAAAACAAACATAGTATCCGAAATGGTATGAGCCAAAATAGCCTGAGCCCAAAATTAATCGAATACAAAATACTTGAATTCGAAAATATCCAAGCTTAAGATGATAAGAATTTGAGAAAACCTACATGTAAAGACAGCACGGTCTGAATCAGCCCATTGCCTCCTGTATTCCGGACTTTGTAGTGGCGGAGGCTGTGGTCTCTAGTGTTGCAAGTACAATCCATCCAATTTTTGTTGTTATATGAATGTTTGGATATTTCAATATTTTATTTGAATATTGTTACATTCTACGTATTATTTAATTAAAATATTTTGTTCATATAATGTTAAATATTTCATTTAAATTTTTTTGCAAATTAATTGTAACTTAATATATGTGATTAATTATTTATAAATAAAATTAAAAATAACTTTTTTTTATATAAAAGAACATTATCCACTAAAATTTCTATCAATAATAAGAATTTTTCAGTAATAGTTTATTTTCGACTAAAAATTTTGTCAAAATGTATTTTCAATTCTGTTGGAAATAAAATTTTCAAAAGAAAATTCATCAGAAATAATCCATCAAAATTGCTTTGGACGGAATTTGTTTCCGACAGAAAAGTATTAGCCACATAAGTATTCCCGACGGAAAATAGACTTTTTGGACAAATATTTTTGTCGAAAGCAAATATTCTCTCTTGTAGTCTGATACGATACTGATGATTTTAGAGAAAGAAGATATTTAGAAATAAAGATTTTATTTTTTTAAAAAAAAAATCCTTGAGTAAAAATAATTTTAGGATCTTGCCAAAATATAAGGAGGCATCGAAATAATTTATTTTTTACAAAGGGGTATATCCTTAATCTGAAAGATTATTGTAAAAATTCTTAAGTCAAAGAATATTTTAAAAAAAATTCGCCCAGATGTTGGAAAATTTAGGGAAAAAATTGATACCAAATATATTCATTTTATTCTTAAATAAAAATTTTATTTATAAAAGGTTACATCTGTGGTGAAGAAAAGAGTTAAAGACATTATTTTCAAATACTAAATGGATACCATTTTTATCAAGAGGAAAGATCCATTTATATTGATACAAGATTAATTTAATTTTAAATCCTTTCCTAACTTTTATACGACATATATTTACTTATTCAAATGTTTTTATATCATAATCATATAGATTAAATATATATTAAAAAAAAGATAATATTTTTAACCAATATGATAGAAAAATCAAATTGATTTGAATTTATACATGTATAACGAGTTTAATTATATTATTAAATTTAAAAATAGATTAGTTAAAATATTAATAATACCCGAAATTATCAAAAGAGTGATCTCTCCTTATTCCATAATATTTGAGGTTTTGCTCCATTTGTTAAAGAAATGCCGTATTGTATGGCGCTAGTTGGTCAAATGCACGTCTCCCATGTCCCAACCAATATAAATTAAATTATCAAATAGGATTGGAAGCTGTTAACTAGTTACCCAAAATTTAATCATGCTTTCTAATCGTGATTATGA
>JBBYHM010026715.1:0-10135 GCA_038381775.1 Adansonia rubrostipa
TGAAAAGCATGCATCTTAACATGTCATAAGTATGCCCATACATTTCCTAGCAGCTTAATATGTTCCATGAAATAAAAATGCTTTTTTTTAGCATGTTCATCCTAAACATGTTCATACATCTATCTATTATCTCCATGCATTCTTTTTTATGCATACATGTTCTCCATGTTCTATATCATGTTTATGGCACTTTGTTTGTATTGAGATGTTTGTTTGAATGCTAGAAAACCTAATTTCAAAGATTACCCTCACTAAGTTGAGCATAAGCTATCTCCCACACATGGAGAATAACATGAGCTTAAGATTTCTATTAAGTTGGTTTTCCAACCTTGGGGGTAAAGCAAGCATTCAGTTCTAGATTCATGGAAAAATGATTATAAGAATGCTGGTTTTCAAAAATGAAACAAAACTTTTTGGTTGAAAATGTAAATCCTTGGTCTTTAGCCAAACACCCTCATGATGGCATGGTCGACGGGTTGTTCCATTATACCAAACTACTCCGAGACTATGGAATGAACTTGTGATGCCCATGTCAACCCCTCATCTTGATTATGGATGGTCGAACGTCAATGACCTGAGCTCAACCCAATGAAAAACCAAAAATACCGAACACCTCCCCTATTTTATTCGAGAAGCACAATGGTCTAGTCTTGAAAAATTATTTAAAAATAAAAAATGATTTATCTTTAACTTAGTGAGAGTACTAAAAGAGTTAAACACTCTTACCTATTCCTATGGTGAATCAGTGCTGCCTGCAAATTTGTTAGGTTAAGCTATGCTTTGACTAATTCCTATAGCTTGATAAAATCAGGTGGGGTATTGCAGGATACTCTTGATAAGAAATCACCTATGTAAGTGTGAAACATGGCCATTTCTATGAGAATTGATAAGGCTAAATTCTCTAGAGCATACTCTTTGAAACTAGGACATGTTCGGCGCCAAAATGAATATAACCGTGAGAACCAGGGGTGCTCAAAGTATTTTTCCCTTGAAGGGTTTCGAATTACTTTTCTAACGATATCTCATTTACCTTGAGATCATCTCTGATGAAATAGTTATGATTTTTTGAATCTTCATTGTTTGGAACCCTTGGATCCATGAGCAGTCTACTTTTCGGGCTGTTTCAGCCCAATGAACAATATTTTGAATCCCTTCAATATTTTTCCCATAGAGTTCATGAAATTCCCTTTTCAGAAAGGTATTATTCACATTTTAACAGTTTCTGATGAATTTGAAATGATTTTTCAAAATCCATCATACCTTTACCTTGTACATGCTGGCAGTGTTGAGGAAAGCTGAAGTTCAAAAATTAATTCCTCCTAGAAAGTGATTTTCTAGGATTTTTTGAATATTTTTACATTAATCCTCACTAAGTTACCTTTCCAGCAGTACCTTGTTTGCCCTTGGGGACCTTCAGATAAGCTCAAAATAAATTCAGAAAGAGAAACGATGCAACGCTGTCCTCTGTTTCTAGCCTAATTTTTGAAATACTCTTATTGAGGCTTTCAAATGCCTCATGATCTACTCGACTCATTCCTATTACCTAAACCCCCCTTAGACTCGGACCAAGGCTAAACCAAAAAGGGACATTTTAGCTAAACCTTTGGCTCTCGAATTTCAAAGCTCTGTCTATCCAAAAAAAAAGACCTTTTTTCTAATGACATTGAAAAGTTTCATTTTCGGGGATACTCCAACCCCATTTCTCCAAGGGGATACTCCAACCCTGCTTTTACCTAAAATGACATTGAATTTTTATTTTCGGGGATACTCCAACCCGCTTTTACCTCCAAATGACATCAAATTTTCATTTTCGGGGATACTCCAACCTTATTACTTTGACAGGATACTCCAACCCTACTTTTACCTCAAATCCAATAGCAAACTTTTATTTTCAGGGATACTCTAACCCCACTCTTCTGAAGGGATACTCCAACCCCGCTCTTTATATTTCTTCTAAAATCCAAGCTTTACTTCCTCTCGAGTCATCGAAAGTGTTTATTTTTATGTAGATTTATTTATTGTTTTCTTTCCTATCTTATTAATATGTTTCCTCTTGTAGGGACCTTGAGCATTCATGCTTTAAAAATCATTTTCAAAATCACAAAACGATATCTCAAGCCAGTATCTCTCAGATGCCAGACATGAAATATTTGATTTTTTTTAAAAAAAGCTTATTCAAAGATCATTTTCATCAAAAACTCTTATATTTCTTACCTCTTCGAGGCACATAGGTGACAAAATTTTCATTAAAACCCAAACTCGTATCTTTACAAAATTTCATGCATTAGAGGGAATTATATTTAAATAATGATAAAAAATGAAACTGAAGAAATCAAGATTTAAGTAAGATATGTTAGATGGTACCGATTTTCAGGCATTATGGGGGTGTTAATCCTTCACCACTTGTAACCAACTCCCGAACCCAAAACAATGAATATCTGGTATTATTTTCTATAGGCATCTGATCATGCCTAACTTAAAATGATTGATGGCGAGTTCAAGTTTATGGTCACTTCATGGTGGTTATCCAAGACTAGTTAGATGAGTGATATGTCTGGCGGTCTTTCACTCCTTCATGTCAAACATTAAATTTCTTTTAAGTCAAGCATGCTTTGGCCCTTCAGATTGTCCAAAGTTCATAAAGGCCAGGCACGTGGAATGTCGATAGCTTGACGACTCCACTGGGGATAAACTTAGAAAGTTAGGCCTATGACTAGCTATGTCTTGTTTGGTCCTTGGTTCTTCAGTTTCCATAATTATTTAGATATAATTCCCTCTTTTTTTCTTTGCTTTCTAATCTTTTACTTTTTATGCATTTATTTTGTGATTTTTTTTAGGGATCACCTTCTTTTCGAATAACTATTGATTTGAATAAGTATGGTAATGTAGAGTAGAATGAAAAGGTTTGATAGTTTTCCCGACACTCACTGTGCACTTTCATTTTGCACTAGATTCCCACTAAACACCATGGTGAGGCTAGGATCCTAATTATTAGAAGGAAGTGAGCCATCTGCCTTCAAGAGTAACCCTCCGCATAGGCATAGCAAGACCTTCTAGGATGTAAATTACCTATGTCTCTTGTGAGTAACCCTCCGTATTTGTATAGGAAAATACATCCATCGGGTCAAACCCATTCCTCCAAACCTGCGATAGGCCTAGGATCGGGGTGCCTCGACTATCCTTACTGGATGCAGGAATGATTTGGATACCTATTTAGGCATCTACTTAAACTCATATAGTGAGCCCTAAGAGCCAAACTATATTGAACCATACGAGAATGCTGATAGAATAACCTGGAGAATAGGGTCACTTAGGAAAACACTCCTTACCTTTACCCCTGTATACCATATTATACAAGCGACGATAGGTTAAACATCGTCCCTCACTTTTGTCATTTTTTTTATCATTTCTTTAGGGTATGCTGTAATGTTCTATGGCTCACCCTTCCTTAGCAAGTGGGTGATGACGAGTGAATGTTCACACCTTCGATGCCAGAAGTTCATAATCTAACCAAAATAAGTCACCATGCTGATGACTTAACATAAATATTGACAAATGAATGTAACCATTTGTTTGGTCAGGCTTGTCCTTATGTGGTATTGTATCACCACACATAAAGGTAATCTTAGCAAAGATACGCTATGATGTTGTCCGATTGTTATGCTTGCCTCTATGCATCAACCATTTATTTTTAGGGTAAACTTTTACATGGCATTTTCATTTTGTCACTTTCGTTCCTTTGTGTGCTTATTTCTTTGCAGAGTTGCTAATTTATTGTCTCTTTTTGTTCTTTTTTACATGCATGCATCATTTCATTATTATCATTGCCATGGGACAATTGGGCAATGGTGCAGTGTTTACTAAGGGGTGTCTGTCATGGAGCAACAGTCCGCTTTAGAGTTGAAATCTTTTGAGGAAGTTCAAGCTTGGTCTAAGTGATGCCAACGTGAAAATAGGGACATCCTAAAACTTGAGTATCTCAACAATGCATGAAAAGATCAAAATAGGGTATCATCAGAATGACTGGCAAGATCTGAAATTATATGAACCAGTTGGGATAATACTAAGAAGGAAATTCACGAAGAGATACGGGGACATTGCCCTTTTACTTCAGGTCCATTTAGATGTTAATTTGTTGTAGGCTGCATTCCAATTTTGGAACCTCGCATATCGATGCTTTACCTTCAACCAGAGGATTTGACTGCTACAGTAAAGGAATATACCTCGCTGCTCAATATCTTGAGGGCCAAGACTGATAGAATATATTGCAAGGCATTGAACCCTCCAACTTTTACAAAAAGATTGGCCCAGATTCTCAGTGCACCCGAGGCATGGATTAAGGGTCACATTAAGAAGAAGGGAAACAATGAGTGCATTTCATGGGCCAGTTTGAAAGAGGTAATGGAAAATACCATCAATGTTCAAAAAATGCAAGATATATTTGCTTTGGTGATATATGGCCTAGTCATTTTCCCAAAGATGCTAGGTTATATCGAAGTAGAAGTGGTGGATCTCATTTCTCGACTATGTTGCAACATTATCATCGTTGAAACCATTCGATCCCTTAATTTTTGCAGGAAAACTAAGACAAGATGTTTCATTGGTTGTGCACCTATGCTTCACCTATGGCTTGTTGGCCACTTTTGCTCAGAAAAAAAGAAAAGGTCATACAATATCTTCCTTGACTTCAGTCCTATCTCTAAAGTCTTTGAGAAAAAATGGCTTCACAAAAAGTTTGAGGAATAATAGATCCAGAAACTTTAAAATGTTAATAGGGATGAAGTGGCATGAAAGGCTGCTTGGTTCTTGCCACAAACCATCATGTATAGATGTGGGGATTACAAATGTGTGCCACTCATTGGGTTATAGGGAAGTACCAGCTGCGCACCTATTCTGGTCTTTCGATAATTTGTGTCAGCAATTTATCCTCTTTGTTCAAGACCTAGAGGCATGCAAACTTGAGTATGGCGAGTTGGATTATAAGTGAAAATTTTAGTTAGCCTTCCGTGCTTGGAGATAAACTTATTACATAGAAAGATACCGGAGAGGAAGCAGTATGACCCAAGGTATAATGAAAGGAAGATACATCACACCAATGATGCCTTGCCTCCATCTATCATTGTATTTATAGATGAAGAATTCCCTTCTAAAATTGAATTGCTTAGATGGGAATTCAAACAAGAAAAGATATCTCTTACCAAGGAAATTGCCCGCCTAAAGGAGAAAAAGAGTTAATTTAAGATGGACCTTTATCTACGTGAAGGTGAGGTAAAATGAGCTAACAATGAGAAGAATCATCTCAAAGAAGATCTCAAGAGTCTAAGAAAATACTATGTGGCCATCAGTAAAGCAAACAAATCATGACGCCAGGGCAAGTCTTCAATCGAGTGGAGAACATTAGTTGCCACCCTAAAAAAAAACTATATTAGTGGAAAGAAGTAGCTAAAGACAGTAAAGAGAAGCTTGTCAAGCTCAAACCCTCGCATCGACTTATTAAAAGAGAAATGCACGGTTAGAAGCTCGAGTTTGAGATTTAAGAGCGAATCAAGTTAAGAATGAGACATTGATAGTCAGGGTTCAAGGCTCAGAACAGTCCTTCCAAGCTTGCCAAAATCAAGTGGATGAATTAGTATAGATTTAGAACGACGGGAGCAAGGATGGCAACAAATAGTCGATCAGGCATGCCAAAATTATTAAACTCATCATCGCCATCTCACTGAACAAATTCGGCAGCTCAATTGGAGGCCGAATATATGATGGACTTAGCTCGATCTCTAGCATGTAGCATCTTACCCACTAAAACTCATGAACAAGAACTGCTATATTTCTTAGAACATGTGATTAAACAATGTAATCATGCCAGACATTTTCGAATGTAATCATATGTCTTCAAGATTTTGGTTACTTCAATGAAAGACGCTTTTGGTGGACCTATTTCCTAATCCAATTATCCCTTTTGCATTGCATCAATAACAATTATTCTTTTTCTGCTTTGCATCAATAACATAATTCTTTTTTTGCTTCATATCCATTTTCATGTCATGTCATGACACATTCTAAAGGTCTAATCTGTCAATAATCTAAAGTGAAGGTGTCTTGAAACATGAAATCTTCAGCTCACCATCGCTACAACACTCGTACCCATTGTAAAACCATTGAGAACGATCATCAGTCCTACATTGAGCGACTAGAACTCATGTACAGAGAATCTCAAGAACAACCAAGCTGCAGGAATAAAGAACTTCAATCTCAAATGGTTGAATTAACAAAACTATTATCTGAAGCTTTAAAGGATAAGGGATAAACGAGCACCATTGATACTGGCAAAGGATCAGCTAACCCTAAGAGTAATTTGAATGGTGGTACCGAGGCTACTAATGTGCATGAAGTAGCTTTGCATGAATAGTGTCCCCTAACAGCAAGAATTCCATTGACCCAACCATTCATTTATCTCAATCTTGTAATAGTACCACATATAGTTCAAGGCTCTTCGCCCGTTTTACCTATAGTACTAGATCTGAATGAACAAGCAGAACAAAAATGGGTAAAAAGGTCTGTGAAAAATGATAAAGATTTAAACAAATACCAATCTTTAAATAAACGTCTTTAAGCTATTGAGGGAAGTGATAAATTTAGAATTGTAGATGTGAACGCTCTAGGACTGGTCTCTAGTCTCGTCATTCAGCACAAATTCAAGGTGCCAAAGTTTAAAAAATATAATACGACCATAGATCCCACTGCCTACCTTCGGATGTATTATCGTAAGATGATCGGGTATGAGGAAAATGAAAAATTGCTAATCCACTACTTCCAAGATAGTTTAGCTAGGGTAACTCTTCGATAGTACATAGGGCTAGACCCTATAAAAATTCAAACATAGATAGATCTGGCTCATGCATTCCTCAACCAATATAAGCACGTATCTGACTGGGCCCCAGATTGCCTCTCCCTCATGAACATGGAGAAGAAAGCCTCTGAAAGTTTTAGGCAATACGCCCAAAGATAGAGGGAGGAGCCAGTTTAGGTTTAGCCTCTATTGACTGAAAGTAAAATGACAGTTATGTTCATCGGCACTTTGAAAGCTCCTTATATGAGAAGTTAGTGGGAAATGCCACGAAGAATTTTGCTAATATGGTCATATCAGGGGAGATGATTGATAATGCCATAAAAAGTAGAAAAATATCTATGGGAGAATCATTTGGGTCAATTAAGAAACCAACAAGTAAAGGAAAAAAAAGTTAGCATTGTTAGTCACAGCACCGTAAAGTTTCCTTAAAATCCACGCTCAGCTTAAGTGGTATATGCCTTAAATATGTTGTATCTAGGTATTAGCCACTACCAAATGACATTGGCAGTTCACTCTACTAGGATTGCTCCAATAGTTACCCTCACACCAAATCCTGCTCAAAACACTCATTTAAGCATGCAACCTCACAGCACAAACAATGCCAGAGCCCAAGTAATCATCAAGCATCCCAAGGAAGGGAACATTTTAACCCTTTGTCATACTCATATAAAGATATCTACATTTGCCTATTAGTCAACCGATTAGTCACCCTGATGTTCTTGACCTGAAATCTCCACCATAACCCAGCTAGTATGATGAGAATGCTTACTGTGAATACCATGCCAGAGCACAAGGACACTCAATTGAGAACTGCACCTCATTTAAGAAAAACGTGTAGGGCCTACTGAAAAGAGGCATAATCAAAATAGAGCAAGGGCTCAGACCAAATGTTGGGGCCAACCCGCTCCATAATCATGCTGAGCTGAGGGTAAATGCTGTGATTGATCAGAAAGGCTATTGGATTAAAGGATATGTCAAAGAGGTCAAAACGCCAATGAGTAGAATGTGGCAAGCATTCGGAGAGGTTAGGATAGTGAGCCCAAGAGATTCACAGAGTCCTCTTGCTGCTACTATGCTTAAAAGCATGATTTACAGCAATGTTCATCGTTCATGAAAATAGTCCAAGGAATGATGGATCGATCCGAGATAAAATTCTACAAGAAATATCATGAACTGACTTATCTATTTGTTAATGTCATCAAAAAAGAAGAAGCGAATGATGATGGCATCTTGATTTGCCTTTCTCTTATAGGAATGGAAAGAAGACCAGATGAGAGCTTTAGGCGTTACGCCTCTAGGTGGATGGAAAAAACTACCCAAATTCAACCACTATTAATGGAGAAGGAAATGATCGTTAGGTTCCTTAGCACACTATAGTCACTGTACTATAATGAAGTGGTAAAACGAACCCTTAAAAGCTTTACAGATATAGTCATACTTTGTAGGATGATGGATAAGGTTTTGAAAAGAGAATCAGGTAGGGGCAAGAGGAAAAAAAAAGTCGAAACAACACGATAGTCAAGGTTTAACAAAAGAGCCAGTTCATCTCACCCATGCAGACGCAGACCTAAAAAGGTTCATTACTAAGCAAAATTGCGAGATCATGAAAAATATGGAAGAGCTAAGAATGCCAATGAGCACAATTTGGTAGATTCTGGCAAAAGGCCAAATTAGTTAATGGGGTTGAAAAGAAATAAGAAGAAGTAGACAACTTTTACGATTTCCATAGAGTACATGATATGATAAAAAGTAGACTTTGACTATTTAAACTCTAGAGGCACTTTCATCTATCAATGCCATAGAAGGGGATAGGGACAATCCTTCCTATGGCATTGGAAGACCACTGATCTTGTATGATAATTGAATGCATCCTTGAGCTGCTCTTGCATTATCTGTACTAAGGATGGTCATTCAATTGTCATCTCTGTTCCCCTATAAAGATAACAAGGCTATTCCTTAAAATTATGAGAGTAAAATCATAATTATCAGGGAATCTAGTCAATTAGCCTCAAATATTGATCTTTCAAGGGTGAGCCACTTGACTCAAAGTGGTAGGTGTTATGCGCCACTAGCCTTAAGAGATAAAGCTTAACAAGAAGATACTAGCCAAAATCTTTAAATAGCTAAGTCTACAACTAAAGGGTCAATTCAAAAGTTACCAAGAAACTGATCAGTGAGAAAGAAGTAATAGAGTTTCTTAAGTTCATTAAATACAGTTATTATAATGTACCCCGGGGTGGATCCTCGCGGATCTATGGGTGCGTATGACTTAAAATATTTTCCTAACTTGGAAATGTCTTCTTGATTAAGACTATTCTTTGGTAATGTGATGAAAATGAGAATGTACAAATTCTCGACTTGTGGTACAGTGAAAGAGATCGTAAGATGAATCGCTTATCTTATTGGTCACGGATGACCATCACAAAATGGCCAACGCTTAGAGTCGTAGCTGATCATTTAGGGCTAGGCATGATCGAATGCCTATCGAAACCAATGTTTTGAGTTATGAGCTCAAAACATCGATCCCGTGGTCTACGTAATGCAAAGATTCATCGTTTGGGTTCAGGAATTGGTTACGCACGATGAGGTATGAACCTTTTTGTGACACCCAAAATCGATATCGTACTAGCTATGTCTTTCTCGGTTTCAATTCTTTCGATTTTAACTTGTCATTATTTCAATATAACCCTTTTTTATGCATGAATCTTATATAAATAATTCAGGTTTAGATGAAAAAGATTTAATCTCATATATGCCCTGGAGAGATAGGGAATATAAAGATTTTCGATAAAAATGACCTCTAGATTTTACTTTGAAAATGGAATGTTCCACTTTGGGCACTAAAGAGATACCCACCACGCGGAACATTACCTTTAATTTTATTTGAAACAATTTGAAAATATGAATTTAAATAATCATCACAAAGAAATCATATTAGTAAGACAATAATTGAAGTAACATAACATAGATCATTCAATGCAATGATAAACAGAAGGAATGTACTATTAGAATTTATCTCACTATTAGCATCGATTATCTACGAATAACCAAATTGATAATTTTTGAGATGCATCTAGGTTTCTCGATTAAACAAGGTTTGTTTAATACATTCATAGAAGTTTGAGAAAGAAAGAAAAAATTTGATTGTAGTTGAAAGACAGGATTAGAGTATCCCTTCAGAAAGGTGGGGTTGGAGTATCCTCATGGTTAACAAATAATTTTGATGAAAGGAGGTTTCTTTTAATCTTGACAATTTTGAAAAGTAGGGTTGGAGTATCCCCTCGAAAG
>JBBYHM010026726.1:0-10134 GCA_038381775.1 Adansonia rubrostipa
CTTCGTGAGTAACCCTCTGCATAGGCATAGCAATAACTTCCTAGATGTAAATTACCTATGTCTCTCGTGAGTAACCCTCCGCATTTACATAGGGAAATAAATCTAACGAATCAAACCTGTTTCGCCAAACGCATGATGGGTCTAGGATCGGGATCCCTTGGCTGTCCTTACGAAACGAAGGAGCAATTTGGATACCTAGTTAGGCATCAACTTAAACCTTATATAGTGAGCCCTACAAGCTAAATCATGTCAAACCATACCAGAACACTGCTAGAATACCTAGAGAATAGGGTCACTTAGGGAAACATTCCTAACCTTGCTCTTGATTACCGTAATTATGTTGGTGATAATGAGTATACAATTATCACCTACATTTACTTTCTTATTATTTATCAAGACATGCCATCATGCCACCTGAACGGCGTCTAACCTTTGTATAAATAAGTGACAGTGAACAAAAACCTTCGTTCACAATGTCTTTTACTGTAAGCCATTACGCTATCCAAGCCAAGGCTTAACACGTATCCACACTAGTGGGATAAACAAATATTACTGCTAGTCGGTTGTTTTTCCATCAGAAAAAGATGTTGCATCACCTCATGAAAGGCAAGCTGTATCCGAACATGTGGACACATTGCCCGTTTCTTGTCTCACCACCTTAATTAAGACATGTTATGAATATATTTCTCTGATGTTCTTAAATTCCTTAATTTCTTACATTTGTCTCTTATATATTTCACTAACTCATTTCCCTTTATTTATGCTTTAACGTATGCATTATCTTCATAACTATCATGATTGTCATCATTTTGAGGCAATTGTTCTGGTTCAGTGTTCAACAAGGGACCTTTTTGTGGCTCAATGAAAAATGTTATCGACAAAGCTGTTTCAGGATTTAATTGTCTCCAATGCATTTGCATATTTACTTTCACCTTCTTACATTTGCATCAATCATTCATTATCTTAACTCATTATTGCATTATAATCACTCATCAATAAATACATTTTCAAGTAGAAATCTAATACGGGAATTGGGCCATAAAAGTGCAAGGGACTTTGGGGTCAATCAGGAAAATGGAACCTAGCATACTACATCTCTACAACATGCAATGTCGCAAACAAATCATGGAAAGTGATTATGAAGCTCGTATTGAGCGACTTGAGCTAATGGTTAAGGAATCACAAGAGCAGATGCTCTGTCAGCAAAACGAAATGCAAACTCAGTTAGCGAGACTTATGGATCTAATGATAACCTCTATGAAAGAAAAAGGGTAAACCAGCACTGCTGAAACAAGGAATGATCCTCCCAATGCAGAAAATCCCCTGCCAATAATCCAAAACTTGCCCGAGGGGAAGCTCGACAAGAACAATGTCCCACTCCTCCATCTACTGCTCAAGCTCCGTCAGTCATCTACCTTAATCCCATTGCGGTAAGTTAATTTATTCCCGACACTCAAAGGGTGAACGTAGGAGTCTTATCGGTAGATCTGATAAACCTTGACCATGAGGAACCTGAGAAAATAGAAGGTCAAAAGTGCACCATGACTGCGGAAGAAGTGAACAAATTTCAGCTACTAGAAAAACACCTCCAAGCTATCAAGGGGAGTGACAAGTTTGGAGCTTTTGACGCGCAATCATTTTCTTTGGTGTTTAACATTATCATTCCCTTAAAGTTCAAAGTCCCAGAGTTTAAGAAATTTAATGGAACCACTAACCCTTCTATCCATGTCTGAATGTACCTATAAAAAATGGCTGGGCATGAGAAAGATGAAAAACTCATCGTCCATTACTTCCAGTATAGCCTTACCGAGGCAACAGCTTAGTGGTATATTGAGCTAGACAATGTGAAAATCCGATCATGGGCCAACTTGGCTAAGGCCTTTCTAAAACAATATAAGCATATGTCAGATTGGGCACCAGATCGACTTTCCCTGATGAATTTCGAGAAGAGATCCACTAAAAGTTTCAAACAATATGCCCAAAGGTGGAAAGCAAAAGCAGCCTTAGTCCAGCCTTCCCTGACAGAAAAAGAGATGACAATCACTTTCATTCATACCCTATGTGCTCCATATTACAAGAAGCTCATAGGAAATGCCACCAAGAAATTCACAAACTTAGTTTTCTCTAGAGAAATGATCGATGCTACCATTAAGTGTGGTAAACTGTCTACGAGGGAAACAACTAGATAAGTAAGAAGCCCATGGTCGGTAAGAAAAAGAAAGATGAGGCCAATGCCATAAATTATGCTGGCTCATTTTAGCTAAGACAGCATCTAGCACCCAACCCTTGCTAGTCAAGAATGCCACGTTCTTACCCCATCATAATATCCTCACAGCCAATTTATGCCACAACTTATAATCCATCACTTGTAATCCTATCAAACCCACCATAAAGCTACCTTCCATAATTCCAGCAAAATACTAATTGAACAACTAATAATGCACCAAACAACCGAGGTGCAAATCAACCAAGACAACAGTTTGATCCCATCCCTATGACCTATAAGGTGCTCTACCAAACTTTACTCCAAAATCACTTAATGGCTCCAATCTATGTCCCAGAAAAGAAGTCGCCATACCTGCCATGGTACAACCCTAACGCCCACTGTGAATACCATGTTAGGGCAGCGGGGCATGACATTGAAAACTGCATGTATTTCAAATGAAATGTGCAAAATCTAATCAACGTGAAAGTCTTACGTTCGGGATGAACCAGGGACCAAATGTTGCCACCAATCCTTTATTAAACCACACTAAGCCAACTACAAACATGATCAATACCGAGCCATAGATTTGTGTCCCTCCACCAAAACCTAATTTTGATGATAGGGTCTTGATAGAAGCCCTTGCACTTTTCTTGTCCCTTTCATGTAATGTCAAGAAATGAATACCTACCTCCCCTCACCCAAAGGTAGGTAGGTGTCCTATGTAAGGGGCATCTTTACTAAACATTATCAATGCAATGATATTTGCATATATCATTCCATATCACGTGCCTACATCATTTTTCAATCTCTTTATCTCAATTACTCTTTTACCTCTATTCTTATCCGAATCCTTGGATTGTGTGTGTGTCTTTTGCAATGCCTATTTCTTTACCCCTTCAAGCGTCCTGACAATAGTGACATGGATGTGTCTGATAGGTCTTTGAAGATCGATTTTGAATTATCAATGTGCACTAGTTAAATTGATTTTGAAGAAGGTTTCGAAGAAGGCTCCGTACCACCAGATCTTTTACAGTTTAAGATCCAGTATCATAATTCTTCCTTATCACCTAAAGATGAATGGTGCAGTTGAAGCAGCCAACAAAAACATTAAAAAAATAGTTGAAAAAAATGGCAGAGACTTACAAAAACTGGCATGAGAAGCTATTCTTCACACTTCACGCCTATCAAACCTTAATTCGTACTTCCATGGGTGCTACCCCATTTTCTCTTGTCTATAGGATGTAAGCTGTATTGCCTATCAAAGTTGAGATTTCTTCTCTTAGAGTCTTGATGGAAACCAAACTTGAAAAAGCCAAGTAGGTCAAGAACAGATATGACCAGCTCAACCTCATCGAGGAAAAATGCATGAAGGCCATCTGCCATGGTCAAATGCGTCAAAGACGCATGATTCAAGCCTGTGATAATTTCACCTAAGCGAATGGGTATTGAAAAAGATCCTCCCAACTCACAAAGATGCATGGGGCAAGTGGACCCCTAATTGGAGAGGACCATATGCTTTAAAGCAAGTCTTATCCGGAGAGGCCCTAATCTTGTCAAAAATCGATGGCAGCACCTTGCCTAACCCAGTCAACTGAGATTCTGTCAAGAAATATTACATTTAAAGGGTGAAACCTAAAAACTCATCCTTCAAAAAAAAGAGAAAACAAAAAAAATAAAAAAAGAGAAAGCACAATAAAAAACAAAAAAAAAGAGAAAATAAAAAATAATAAAAAATAAAAAACATAAAGAAAGAGAAGAAAACAACAAGGGGTCTAGATGAAAATCTAGAAAAGGCATCTGGGCAACCAACCTAACTACAGTTGAAAACTCATAAGGGCAACTTGAGAAGATCAATTTTGATAGGGCATGAACTAAGAGTACCTACAAGATAATGCAAAGTAATCCTAGGGATCTTCCAAAGATAAAATTATACTGGTCATATTCATTGTTTGAGAAAGATCCTGAAAAACACCTAAAGAGCATCCATGTCATGATTGTCAGAGGCATCTTTTGCCCAAAAGATCATATTTCTCACTACCCTATCAATTGCTTGTCAAATAGTATATTGAGTTATGTCTCTTTGTTGTCATGAATAAATATTGCCTTGCTCCTTTTAACCATGTACAATTCACATTGCATTTGTCATTTAACTGATAATGTTTGATAATCAACTGAAATATGCATCAGGACATCTTGACATTACATTGAAAGGAAAAGAAAAGCATAGGGAAATTTGCTCATGCCCTGATCATCAAGACCATGCACCTTTCGTATCTAAACACCCACTCGGCATGACCATACATCGAACCATTTCTTCCTTTCACAAGCCACATCTCAAGAAAAACCATTTTAGGCTAACCAAATATCAACCCATGCATTCTATTAGAATCCTATTGAAACTAGAAACATCGATCGAATCAGTCAAATAGTTTTTAAATTGTTGACAATGCCTTCCATTTATCAGGAAAATGATTAAGCCTCCCGAATCGGGAAATACAACAATCCAAATTTTCAAGAATATATTTTTGGTCATATCCCCAGTGGAGCTGGGACAACCTACAATCCCCAATGAGATTAGGAAATTTTTCATCTATAGTCGCATCAAAGATAAACCACCATCCCTATGAGAGTCTGAATGATGTACAAGAAGAACTACAGTTATCACCTGTATTAGACTGCACATCGTGCAATCATGATAGCATTCCATATCATGCATTCACATTACTATCATACATCATCATTTTTACAATATCACTTCAAGCCAGGTTTGCTGAACCCCTAAAGAATTCCTAGTAAGAACTCTAAGCTTCGCAAACCAAATGCCATTGGTAAGGTCTTTTTCTTCTCATCACCTTATGACAAAACCCTTTTTATCAAGCAACTACTGTTAAAGTGCTAGTGTCATGAAATTGTAGTCTAGAAACTATTGTCAAAAAACTTTTGTCAAGAACATTTGTCAGAAGCTTTGTCAAGAATTTTGTCAAGAACTAGTGCCAAAACCCTTTTCAATAGAAAATTTTGTCATGACCTTCTATTAAGAAAAGCTTGTATTAGAAGTTTTATCGAAAACTTTGTCGTCATCCTTTTCAAAGCCAACAAGTTAGTGGCACCCCTTTAAAGCCCATATGTCAGTGGCACCCATTTAAGCCCACAAGTTAGTGGCACCCTTTTAAAGCCCATAAGGTAGTGGCACCCCGTAAAAGCCCACATGTCAGTGGCACCCCTTAAAAGCCCACAAGTCAGTGGCACCCCTTAAAAGCCCACAAGTCAGTGGCACCCTTTTAAAACCTAAAAGTCAGTGGCACCCTTTAAAGCCCATAAGTCAGTGGCACCCATTTTAAATCCCATACGAGTTGGTGGCACCCAAGTTCGAGTCAAAGCTTGCATGAGCTGGCGGCACCTAAGTTAAAGCTCACACGAGCTGGTGGCACCTAAGTCAAAGCCCACATAAGCTGGTGGCACCTAAGTTAAGTCAAAGCCCACAAAAGCTGGTGATGCCCTTTTCAAAGCTCGCACCAGCTAGTGGTATGCTTTTTAAAGCCCACACAAATTGGCGGCACCCTTTTTGAAGCCTACACAAGGTGATGGCACCTAGGTCTAAGTTAAAGCCTGCATGAACTAACAGCACTCGAGGCAAAGCCCACACGAGCTGGTGGCACCCAAGTCTAAGTCAAAGCTCACACAAGCTGGTAGCACTCGAGTCAAAGCCCATATGAGCTGGTGGCAACCAAGTCTACGTCAATGCCTGCATGAGCTAGCGACACTTAAGTCAAAGTCCACCTAAGCTGGTGGCACTAAGTTTAAGTCAAAGCCCCCATGAGCTGGCGGCAACTTCTTCAAAGCCTATATAAGCTGGTGGCACCTAAGTCTAAGTTAAAGCCTATGAGCTGGCAGCACCTGAGTCAAAGCCCACACAAGCTGGTGGCAACCAAGTCCAAGTCAAAGCTCGCACAAGTTGGCAGCACCCAATTCAAAGCTAACACAAGCTGGTGGCACCAAGTTTAAGTCAAAGCTCGCATGAGCTGGCAACACCTTTTTTAAAGCCCACACAAGCTGGTGGCACCTAAGTCTAAGCCAAAGCCTGTAAGAGCTGGTGGCACCCAAGTTAAAGCCCACACAAGCTGGTGGCACCCAAGTCCAAGTCAAAGGATGCATAAGCTATCGGCATGCTTTTTAAAGCCCACACAAGCTAGTGGCACCTAAGTCCAAGCCAAAGCTCATACAAGTTGGTAGCACTCGAGTCAAAGCCCACATGAGTTGGCGAAACCCAAGTCCAAGTCAAAGCCCTTATGAGCTGGCGGCACCTGAGTTAAAACCCAGACAAGTTAGTGGCACCCAAGTCTAAGTCAGAAGCCGTATAAGCTGGCGATACCTGAATCAAAGCCCATACGAGTTGGGGGCACCCAAGTCTAAGTCAAAGCCTGTAAGAGCTGGTGGCACCCAAGTTAAAGCCCACACAAGCTGGTGGCACCCAAGTCCAAGTCAAAGGATGCATAAGCTATCGGCATGCTTTTTAAAGCCCACACAAGCTAGTGGCACCTAAGTCCAAGCCAAAGCTCATACAAGTTGGTAGCACTCGAGTCAAAGCCCACATGAGTTGGCGAAACCCAAGTCCAAGTCAAAGCCCTTATGAGCTGGCGGCACCTGAGTTAAAACCCAGACAAGTTAGTGGCACCCAAGTCTAAGTCAAAAGCCGTATAAGCTGGCGATACCTGAATCAAAGCCTATACGAGTTGGGGGCACCCAAGTCTAAGTCAAAGCCCGCATGAGCTACCAGCACCCTTTTCAAGGCCCACATAATTTGGTGGCACCTAAGTCTAAGTCAAAGCTCACATGAGCTGATGCTACCCGAGTCATAGCCCATATGAGCTGGCAATACTGAAGTCCAAGTTAAAGCCCGTATGAGCTGATGGCACCTGAGTTAAAGCCCATACGAGCTAGTGGTACCCAAGTCCAAGTCAAAGCCTACACGAGCTGATGGCACTCGATTCAAAGCCCACACAAACTGGTTACACCAAAGTCTAAGTCTGTATGAGTTAATGGCACCCAAGTCAAGGCCCTCACAAGCTGGTGGCACCAATCTCAAGTCAAAGCTTGCACGATCTGGCAGCACCCATTTCAAAGCCCACATAAACTGGTGGCACCTAAGTCTAACTCAAAGCCCACACAACTTAGGGGCATCCGAGTTAAAGCGCACATAAGCTGGTGGCACCCAAGTCTAAGTTAAAGCCTACACGAGCTAGTGACACCCGAGTCAAAGCTGGCATGAGCTAGTGGCTCCAAGTTTAAGTCAAAAGCCACACTAGCTGGCGACATCCTTTTTAAAGCCCTTACAAGCTGGTGGCACCCAAGTCTAAGCCAAAACCTACATGAGCTGGCGATACCTTAGTCAAAGCCTACATAAGCTGGTGGCACCAAAGTCTAAGTTAAAGCCCACAAGTTGTAGTGCCCCTTAACAGCCCATAAGTTAGTGGCACCTTTTTGAACCCTACATAAGCTGGTGGCACCCAAGTCTAAGTCAAAGCCTGTATGAGCTGGCAGCACCCGAGTTAAAGCCCGTATGTCAGTGGCACCCTTATTAAAGCCTACATGAGTTGGTGGCACCCAAGTTAAGTCAAAGCCCGTACAAGCTGGCGGCACCCAAGTCAAAGCCTACACTAACTGGTGGCACCCAAGTCTAAGTCAAAGCCCGTATAAGCTGGCAACACCTAAGTCAAGTCAAAGCCTGCATAAGTTAGTAGCACCAGAGTCAAAGCCCACACGAGCTAATGGCACCCAATTCTGAGTGAAAACCCACACAAGCTAGCGGCATCCAATTCAAAGCCTATACGAGTTAGTGGCGCCCAAGTCTGAGTCAAAGCTTGCATAAGCTGGTGGCACCGAGTCAAAGTCCACACATGCTGGTGGCACTTAAGTCTAAGCCAAAGCCTACATGAGCTGGTGGCACCTAAGTCTAAGTCAAAGCTTGCACGAGCTGGCGACACTCGAGTCAAAGCCTACACGAGCTGGTGGCACCAAAGTCTAAGTCAAAGCTCGTATGAGCTGGCGGTGCCCGAGTGAAAGCCCACACAAGCTGGTGGCACCTAAGTCTAAGTCAAAGCCCACATGAGCTGGTGGCACCTAAGTCTAAGTCAAAGCTCGCACGAGCTGGCAGCACTTGAGTCAAAGCCCACATGAACTAGTGGCACTGAAGTCTAAGTCAAACCCCGCACGAGCTGGCGGCACCTAAGTTAAAGTCTAAGTCGGCATTAGTTAGCGGCACCCAAGTTTAAGTCAAAACCTGCATAAGCTAGTGGCACCCACATCAAAAATCCACATTACTCTGCACTTGCCTAAAGGGGTTAAACCTTAGAAAACCTAACAACCTAGTGTTCTGGGCACCGTAATTCCACCCTGGACAAAATAGTATCTATTCATCTTTACCCTATTCCTGATTCTCAACAACGGTCAAAGAAAGGCAGCTATAGACACCTTATTTTGTCCGGGCTAATTTTTAACAATCTGGAGCACGAACGTGATGGGGGACGATCATTGTCGCCCAACGAAAAGGAATTTCAAGGAGGTCAAGAAGGCCTACGGATCATATCAAAGGTAAATACAAATATGTGGCATCAATTAATGTAGTTCAAGGTGTCCAGGGACAAAAGATATAACAATTCACAAGTTTACTTAAATGTATTGATACATGGTTCTCATGTAACAATACAATGCTCCAACGATCCAAAATTTGAAATGTCCCTATTTGTATCGATACAACATGTAGTTGTATCGATGCATGAGCCTCTGTCTTGATACAGACCTAACGTATCGATACTAGGCCATTCCAAGACCAAAACATGCATTCTATAAAGAAATGTATCAATACATATCAATATGTATCGATACAGTGGCTTATAGTATTGATACAATGGTTCATAGTATCGATAAAATGATCATTGTATCGATACAATGTCATTATATCAATACAATCAAGGCTTTTCGACCAAATGTATCGATACACTATGCCAAGACCAAATGTATCGATACATGTAGGTTATTTTCACGGTCAGGGCATTTTTGACTCTTTTTTTTGCATCAGGAAATATTAAACACATATCAGATTATGAATTTAGACTTTTGAATTAATCATAACTTTTTTTTGAATTCTAAATTGGATTAAAATGGTCAATATCACATGATCACCCTACTTTCTAGCTTATTAACCAATATCACCATCAGCCACCCTATTTGCTGGACAATCATTTTAGCATTTAAACCAGCCACCCTAAGCTTATCACATTGGTAGCAAGTTGCTCCCTACAGCCACCCTACAACCACCATGCTGACATCACTTTGTCTCTCTTGAGAAATGATTGAAAAACACTCCAAATTGGCCCCAAAATATTGGTATAAATTGACCCCTTCTATCTCAGCTAAAATAGGTTTGATTCTAGCTCATTTCAGCTTCCAAAAACACATTCACACATCAAAAAAACCAAATCCTGTAGCTCTTCACTTAGCACCTAATAACAGCCCTAAAACACTCACTTTCAACCATGACACATTCTAAAAATCTCCCTCATCCATACCAGAACCAAAAACCTCATTATTTCTCTATTTTTCTTGCTTATTAACAACAAGCAAGAGAGGGAAATTCAAGCTATATCTGTTGCTCTAACTGATTGGCCAAAATGTGAAGTTTTGTTGGTATAACTTCTCATTTTATCACTTTCATTTTTTATTTTTTAGCATCCTCATCATTTTAGTGAGCTCTCCATGTTTCCATTACCCTCTTAAGATTATCAAGCATTATTGTGGCTTTTGGTTGTAGTAGTTTAAGATTTGGATGCCTTAATACGTCATTGATATGCTAAATGCCTCATTTCATCCTTATTATTTTGATAGCTCTTGCTCATGCATTTTATGCCATATCCATGCATCTTGTTATG
>JBBYHM010026737.1:0-10133 GCA_038381775.1 Adansonia rubrostipa
TAATTTCTATATTTATTAAAAAATATAATTAATTTAAATTACAAATTATTGTTGAAATAAATATTTAATTCAAATTAAATATACATTCTAAATACATAACACCAAAAAACCATTTATTGATTTACTGAAGAAAACACACACACACACACTCCTAAAGTGAGTGAATTCAGTGTACCACTTCACCATACTGAGAAGCTTCTATCTCCAGATATTTCAATCAATAATCATCTACTAAGGAATTATGTTGAGCTAGTGGAGGGACCAATTGAACATATATCATTAGGCTCTAATAATCCATGTATTAATTATTCTACACTAAATAATTAATCACATGAATATTAATCTTAGAGTCATAACACTAAAGAGCTAAGACTGCACTCGCTATTATATACTGTATTATGTAAGCTTTATAAATAGCCTTTTAGTTCAATGACCTTGCCATTTTTGTAGTACCCTCATATGATATCCATAATCAACTTAGGGTTAGAATATTCATTTTACCTACTTGATCACCTTCTTAAAGTTCCATTACTTTTTCCATGTGAAAATGATTGTTCACCACATGAGAACAATTTACCATTTGACATACAAAAGACCGAGGTCTCGTCTATTTTCACTATACCATATAATGTCTTTTAAAAGGATAACCTTAACTCTTTATGAGACCTATGGTTCCATATCTATAAGTAAAGCTCCCCTTAAATATAAGTCATATGCCTAACGAATCAGTCTAGTGGCTTACTACTTCGACACATTTCAGTCTATAAAACATCAATGCCTACAAGCTATACACATGAAGTTAATTACTTGCTCTAAATTAATGAAATTATGCAATAAATGTCAAGAGTGAATTAATTTCTGTAAACAGACTTATTAATGGATTAGTTGCACTTTGGTCCAGTCTAATATATCATCACCTCTAGACAATATATCTATGTCTCTACTTAGAAATTAAACCACTATAGATGACTGGTACAAGCCATCTCTGCAATTGAATTTAGATGACATAATAGTTTTAACATAGGTTAATTGCTCACGTTAACCCTATAGACTATAAACTATCAATTTAGACTGCTTAAAAGTTGCCTTCTCGCATATAAAGTGCATTATATGCAACATTCTAACGGGATAAACATAAGTAATCAATGAGCCATATTTGCTTGCATTTACTTTAACGTGTAAATCTAAATGAGGACGGAATAGCAATGATGTAATGAAACCTTAAATATATATAAATAATCAGTTCAAAATAATCAAATACCTCAAAAAGTATTTCAACTTAGGGCATTCCTAACAATCTCCTATTGCGACGTGCCCTCACATGTACACACATGTGTATTCGTGACGTGCTATAACTTAAAAAACAAGAAAGAGGAAGGGCTCACCTTTGGATCATCCATTGATTAGGATTTGAATTAGGCATGATAAAGTAAAAGTCAAAGAAAAGACCATTGGACGAATCACTTCTCCAACCAGTCTTGGATGATCACTATGAAATGGCCATGACTTGAAGTCACCATCGATCATTTTGGGCGAGGTATGACCCAATACCTATTAAAATCGATGATTCCTAGTTAAAAAACTTAACGCATTGATTTTACAGATTGCATATACCAGAGTTCATTTTAAAAGAGTTTATGAGTTAGTTATGTGTTGGAAAGGATTAGCACCTCTATGATGCCCGAATTGGTACCATCTAGCCATAAATTATCAAAGTCTCAATTTTTCTCGATTTTGCATGTGATCATTATTTATGTATAATCCCCTTACTATGAACAAAAAGTTTTTTAAATATTGAATCCAAGTTTTTACGGTAAAAAATTTAATTAATATCTTTCTATGCAACCTAAAAGGGAGGAGAAACATATAGGATTTGGTAAAATAAGATTCGGATTGATTTAGATAATGATACCTATGTCAAGCACTTGAGGGATACTAAAATAAAATATTGCCTCAGTTTTAATGAAATTTTGTTTTTTTTTTTGAAAACATGAATATAAATTATCTTTAAGAAAAGAAACAAGTTAGTACAACATAAAGGAATATAATAAAAGTTGCATTAAAGATGAATATGTGGAAACCAAAAAGGTGGGGTGGTCAAGATATATCTTGTAATTGACTTCGGTCATTGAAGAATAACCAAATTGATAATTTTAAGACATGTTTAGATTCGGTAGCTGTCTTAGGTGTAAAAGGTTATTACAAAGTCCAAGGATGCTTGGGGAAGAGAAAACTTAGATTTTGGATGTATTCTGAAGAGCGGGGTTGGAGTATCCCCTCAGAGGATATAGGTTTGGAAAATCCCTATATTTTGTATAGCAGCGTTGGAGTATCCCCTCAGAGGAAACTGAGTTGAAAATTCTCCTAAGAAAAGCAAGGTTGGAAAATCCCCTAGGAAAAGCAAGGTTAGAGCATCCCTTTGGAAAAATAATTTAAGTGATTTTTGAAAATCAAAATTTTTTATATTTTTAAAGAAAATAAATTTTAGGATGGAAAATATTTTGAAAAGAAAATAGAAATTAATTTTAAAAACAATTTTAACTTTTGATCTGAGTTTAAAGAGGTCTATGCCATAACTCACAACACCATGGGGAAACTATTTGAATATATTTCAAGTCATTCGAATGACTAGTAAAGATAGTCTAGGAAAATCCAAGTAAATTTTCTCAAGTTTAGAAAAAATTAGGGACAACATCGCGTTATCCATTTTTTCAAATTTATTTTTGCCTAGTCTAATGGTTTCTAGTGGCAAACAAGGAGCTGTTGGAAGGTAACATGCTGGGGATTAATGTAAAAATATTCCAAAAATTCTCAGAAATTGCTTTCTGGTTGGAAATAACTTTTGAAACTTGGTCAAAGTCAGCATTTACAGCAAGTGCTAGAAAAGGGAAACAGAGAACTTTGAAAAATCATCTTAGACTCATTTAGAACTATTAAATTACAAACAATACCTTTTCAAAAAGTGAATTTTGTGAACAACTCAGGAAAAAAATTTAAAAGATTAAAGAAAAATCATTTAATGGGTCAGTTCACCCAATTAGAATATAAATCATTGGTTCCATGGGTTTTGGGTAGCATAAGTTTGAAAAAACATAACTTTCACATCTAGAATGATCTGGGGAAAAACATGGTATCATTGTAAAGATAATTCAAAGCTCTTCCTAGGAAAAATGCTAGAAAAGTCCAAAAAAATCTCTTAGAGTTCAAAAATAAGTTTCCAAATAGGGATCACCATGTTGCTAGTAATAGGGGTTTCTTCGGCTTAAAGCTTTTATGGTCATGTGTCAAAGTGTTGGACATGCGAATGTCCAATCATTAAAGCCCATTGTAGTGGAGTAACGAACCAATCCAACTCTAATAGAGTAAGCCACTGAACTATCTACCAACTATACCAACAACAATGATAGGCTTGAAATAGGACTTACTATTTGAAAACATTTTTTATTTTGAATTAAAATAGAATTTATTTGGTCTAAGGAAGACATGATTCCAAACATTTATGCTTGATATATCCTTATGATTGGAGAACCAATATTTTGAAAACATTCACTCCATGCTAATCCTTATTGATTGAGGTTACTACAGAGTTAATTTAGGGTTTTCTTTGAAAATAGATTTTCGCAAACATCATAAAGGCATTTCAACAAGCATATGATGAGCTAAACTAAGTGAAAATATCAGGCATGAATAGCGATTCATAATAGTAAACAATCCAAGCATTTCATCACAGAAAACATAGTGAAAATGCATCTCAAAGTCTATCAAGATCAATATATACTATGATAAGCATTCACACATAAGCATGTTAAGATGAAAAAATACATGGCAAGAATGCAGAATGAGGGGCTATTTTAATGTCAACAAGAGATATGGCACTTTAGTTCATAAAATCACCATTGAAGCACCACGAAAGTCCATTAAAATCTTAAAGCTACCACAAACAAAGCCATAATAATGCATGGAAGCCTTAATGGGTCATGGAAACATGGAGGTTCACTAAAATAATGATGACGATAAAGGAAACAACAAAAAAAAGAAGTAAAAATGAAAGATATACCCCAATGGAAGCTTTGATTCTTAGCTATGTTTTTAAGCAACACTTTAGCAACTTATAACTCACTTTTCTTCCATTTTTGCTATAAATTAGAAAGAAAAGAATAAAAAGATAGAGCTTTTAGTTATGGTGGTTACAAAAGATAATATTTAAGGTAGCGATTAAGGAAATAAGAGGTTTTATAAGGGTTTTTGGAAAGAGAGCTATGAAAATGGGATTCTTAATAGCTTAAAGTTTTTTTTGGTGGCTAATGTTCAAAAAGGGTTTTCTTCACTTTTTTCTTCCACTGAGTAAAGATTGGATTATTTAGTGGATAGTTTTAGCCACTAAGATGACCTAGCAATAAGGGCATATAAGATTTTTGGCATACACAATACGATGACTCATTACACCAAGGTGAAACCTTTTAGCTTTTGATTGGTTAATTTTAATTCTTACAAGCAAAAAAAAAAACATTAACTAATCAGATGAATAATCTTAAGTTTGACCTTCATAAATCTAAATTTTCTCATGAAATACCCTCTAGTCAAGCTCATTGGGCTTTTCCAAAATGTGTTAATCTAATGTTTATAGCCCAAAATTTAAATCCACATAATTTGTATGAAATTATGTCTTATATTGGAAACTTTTTAGGGCTAATGTTTTAAGCAAACTCGAGCTTTGAAGTCATGGTAGGAGAAGAGGAATAATGTCTTAAAATAGCCGTGTGTGTTGATACATTAAGCAAAGAAACCCAAAATGTATAAATACTTTGAATTTGGTATTGATACAAAGCATAATGTGTTAATACCAGCAAGCTTGTATCGATATCAAACTTATTGTATCGATACATGTATTCTTATTTCTATATTTGGCCAAAAATCATTATTTTAACTATGACATAACTCTATATCAATACTATGCTTCAAGTATCGATACCATGCCCTCTGGTATTGATATAACTATCAAGATTTTGAAATTTGAATGACATGAAGCCTTGCATCAATACTTCACACCTACATATTAAGACATACATGCAAAAATATGAATTTTCTTACCTTTGACTCTCTGAACTCTATACTTTAGCCTAGAATGATGGGACTTGACCTTGTTTTTTTGAATAACCTTGATAGTGCCTCAAACGATGACTTTTAATACTTCAAATGTTGGCCTGAGCAAAATAGAGTGTTTATAGCTACCCCTCTTTGGTCATTGTTATGCATCGAGAGTAGGGCAAAGACAAATAACACTAATTTGTTTGGGGTATAACATTGTCTTATGAATGTTGTAGAAAAATAGGGATCTAATTAGCATTACGCTAAGATATGCAAAGTATGTTGGTAGCAACCATAAGTGATAATAAAATTTTAATAAGTTTTATATGTTTGATCTCTCTACTAGTGTTGTAGTTTCTTGGGTTTAACTCATCGATAGGTGCTAGCTAATGTGAGCTTTGACTTGATAGACATTTAGCTGTTTATGGACTAAGGTAGGTATGCATCTTAGCTCTTTATGGATTGACTCAATATGTGTGCAGCTCTTTGTGCATTAAGGTAGGTAGGTACCTAGCTCTTTATGGACTGAGGTAGATGGACATCTAGCTCTTTATGGACTAAGGTATGTCGACATCCAACTCTTTGTAAATTGAGGTAGGTATATGTCTAGCTCTTTGTGGGCTAAGTTAAATAGGCATCCAGCTCTTTATGAACAAAAAAAAAGGCATACAACTCTTTATGAACAAAAAAAATCCAACGTTTTATGGACTAAAAGAAAAAATCATCTAGCTTTTTGTGGACTAAAAGAAAAAAGGTCCAGCTCTTTATGGACTAAAGGAAAGAAATGTCTAACTTTTTGTACACTAAAAGAAAAAAGCATCCAGCTCTTTATGGACTAAAAGAAAAAAATTCTCTTTATGGACTAAAAGAAGAAAAGCATCTATTTTTTTATGGAATAAAAGAAAAAAATGTCCAACTCTTTATAGAATAAAAGAGAAAAGGCATCTAGGTCTTTGTAGACCAAAAGATATGGGTTATGTACCTTACTTAAAGCTTTTTAGGGCATTGTACCTAAGGTTCATTACTATTTTAAATTTTGTGAGTAAGAGTTTGTACCTCAAAGATGCTAATTGTTGTATAAATGATGCTTGAAGATGTAGATGCATGTTTAGGTGATGCAAAAATGATGATTTTAAAATCCTAATCTTATAAATTAGCTTTAAAGCTTTGAATCATCTTTCATCTTTGAGTTTTATTAGGTGTCTTATGCTTTAAGATTTACCCACTCTATTCTTAATGTTTAAAAGGTTTTTCGAATGGTTGAGGTCATTTTTAAGGTTAAAATGACCTAAGATGCATAGAAAGTTCTTAAGTCTAATTAGCTCATATTAGTGGCTTAATAGACTTGGCAAGCTAGTTCTTGACATGCCTAGAAGGATGTATTTGGTGGCCTAAACTAATTGATAGGAATGTGGTTCAAAGATAAAGATCAAGAATAATTGATTTTGCTCTAACATTTGGCTAATGTTTATTAAGGGACATCTTTGATGACATTTTTCAACATGGAGAAAGCCTAAAGGTAAGTCTAGCTATGATTCTAGAATCCATGCTTGGCTTTTTGAACCTCAGAAGACTTTCCTATAAAGTTTTATCCTTTTTCAAGTAAAACTATGAAATCCAATTATTAATTTTATATAATTTGTGAAGCATTATCAATTATATGACAAACATGATACAATATGGTGTGCAAGTGTGAAAAAGATCATTCAAACAATAGTTGTATTTCATTTTTAGAGGAAAAATACCACAATTCATTAAACATTTAGGAAGGTATAAAAAGAGTTAAAGATTTACTTTTCTAAGTAATTGGTTTCTCTAATGTTAATAACATGAGTTTTTTATTGGGTACTTTTGAATACTTCTCTTAAATAACCAACTTTCTTGGTGTTAGTCACTATTTGAGGAATCTTGAATTATTCTATGGTATTTGCCTCAGGCTGAGGTAGATACCACCCATTTCCTCTGAGATTTGGTAGAAATAGGTTTAGTAAACTCAAGATAAGATCGGAGGGTTGGGCCAAGTTTTGATATTTTGATGGAGGATGATTTTGCTAAGTTAATATTGTACTTGATTAGGTTTAAACGAAGGTAATGTTTAGCTGCTTAATTTATCCTTCTAAAGATAAGGATGCCTTTATAGATTTCCATTCGAAGGATTTTCTTAGGCATAATATTTCTTGATGGAATTAGAGTTGATGAGATTAGGCAAGTCATTGCCATCCATCTCAGTTAGAATCAATGCTATACTAGAGAAAGCTCACTTTACTACAGAGGGCCCTTTTAACTTTAGTGTCTATTTTCTTTGAGTGTCCTTATGAATTAGGAGGATCATTTTAAGTACTAAGTCTCCATCCTAAAACTGACAAGGATGAACTTTATGGTTATGTGCTCTCATCATAGCTTCTATTATATTTGTGCATGACCAATAGTTTTCTCTTTTTTCTTATCAATTAGGTTAAGTTGCTCGTATTTGTTCCTGATCTATTCAATTTCTTCAAGTTATGATTCCATCCAAATGTTGAGTGAAGGGATTTTAAATTTAATGGGCATGACTGCTTTTATCCTATAAATAAGGGAGAACAAGGTAGTTCTAGTGAAAGTCTAAACTACTTTGTGATAGGCATACAACACAAAGGGTAGCTTCTCATGCCAACCTTTATAAGTTTTAGCCATTTCTTTTATTATTTTCTTAATGTTTTTGTTGGTTGCTTTGGCTGTCTCATTTTTTTCATGATAAGGCACTAAATTATGGTGTTTAATCTTGAATTATAAGAAAATTGTTTCCATCATTTTATTGTTCAAGTTGCGTGCATTATCCATGATGATTTTTTTAATTAGTCTATATAGACGATGATATCTTATTTCACAAACTTCACATAATAGATCTAATAATGTTGAAATATGAAGCTGCTTCAACCTATTTTGTGAAATAATCAATGGCAACCAAAATGAAGCGGTGCCCATTCAAAGTTTTAGGAATGATGGGTCCAATCATATCCATGCCCTAGACAGAGAAAGGTCATAGAGCCATTATAACATGTAAAGGTAAAGGTGGGACGTGGAGTTGTCTAAATGGATTTGGCACCTATGGCATTTTCAGGCATAGCCATTGCAACCTTTTTCCAGCGTCAGCCAGTAATATCTAGACCTTATAACTTGCTTTGTCATTTTGAGTTAGCTTAAGTACCATAAATTCCTTTATGGACCTCTTTCAAAATTCTCTTAGCTTCAAGGGTGTCCACACATCAAAGTAATGTTTGATCCCAGCCTTTTTTATACTAACATCACCATCCAAAATGAAACTTGTAGACATTCTTTTGATGATTTGCTTATCAGTTTTTATAGCATGCCTTTGGTATTATTGGTCTCAAATGTAATGAAGAATGTCATAGTACCATGGTAGCCCATCTCTTTCTTCTTATATGCTATGGTAGTGGGTGAAAGCTTTGTGAATACTCATTTGGATAGGTGTAACTTCTGATTCTTTGGTTACTTCAAACATTAAGGCTGAGGTTGCCAGAGCATCTGTCACTTGGTTGCTTTCGCAGGGTAAATATCAAAAGTTGATTTCATCGAATTATTATTTTAGTTTGTTGATTAGCCTCTTGTATTAGAACAAATTAGCATCTTGTGTTTCCTATTCTTTTCGAAGTTGATAAATTACCAAGGCAGAGTCACCATATACATGTAAAGTTATGATGCCCCTCTCAATGGCCCTGCAGAGCCCCAATACACATGCTTCATATTCGGCTATGTTATTGGTGTAATCGAAGTTTAGTTTGGCATTGAAAGGATAATAATCTCTATTTGCTGAGATTTGAATAGATGTCCCAATCTATTTGAAGCTCCATCAAAATACATTTTTCAAGTTTAGCTGCAATTGATACCATCTTTTACTTTCGATATGCATATTAGGTCCTCATTTGGGAATTCAAAGTCTAATAGTTCATAGACCTCTTTAGCTTAGCTTGCCAAGAACTCAACTATCGCACTACCTTCAATGGCTTTCTAACTCACATAAATAATATCATATTCAGAGAGCAAGACTTGTCACTAGGCCAACTTTTCTAACAAAGTAAAAGCCTCTCGCACAGATATTTGATAGTGTCTAATTTGGCAATCAACCATGTGCTGTGATATAACATGAATTGCATTAATCATCGAGCCATCCAAGACAGTGCATAACATAACTTCTCCATTGCGAAGTAGTTATTTTCATACTTTATGAATTTCTTGCTTAGGTAGTAAATGGCTTGCTCTTTCTTTCCCGACTCATCATGTTGACCCAGTATGAAACCCATGGGCTTATCAAAAAATAATAGATACAAGATTACTGATAAAAAAAGCACTGATGGCACAACCATTGGTGGGCACGATAAGTAACATTTGACCTTGTCAAAAGCTTATTGGCACTCATCATGCCATTCACTTGGATTTTATTTTTGGGGTAAGTGAAAGATCGGATCACATTTATTGGTTAGCTCTGATATGAACTGGCTATATAGTTTAGCCTTCCAAGGAAATTTTTTACTTTTTTTTTGTGTACAAGGTGATGGAAGGTTTCAGATAGCCTTTACCTTGTCAGGATTGACCTCAATTCCTCATTTACTTATAATAAAGCCTAATAGCTTGCTGAAAGTAACACCAAAGGTGCACTTAGCAAGTTTGAGTTGATATTACATAGCTGTTTAAAAAGTTTGTTAAGATTAGCAATGTGCTCAATCTTTTTTAGGGATTTGGCAATTAGATTATCCACATACCTCTAGTTTTTTGCTTGAGGTAACAAAATAACGTCACTATCATCCTTTGGTAAGTTACCTTAACATTCTTGACTCCAAAAGGCATAGCTTTATAGCAAAAAGTACCATACATGATCATAAAGGTGGTTTTCTCCTTGTATTCGGGTGCCATTTTTATCTGATTGTATCTTAAAAACCCATCCATAAAAGAAAATAAGTACTTTTTGGCAGTGTTATCTACTAAGGTATTGATGTAAGGCATAAAGAAGTTGTCTTTAGGGCTAGCAAGATTTAAGTCTTTATAGT
>JBBYHM010026769.1:0-10132 GCA_038381775.1 Adansonia rubrostipa
ATTTCAGTTTTTTAGACAGGAAGTGAAAATCCCTCGTGTGTTAGGATATGTATTATGTCTTTTTGCTGTCTTTGCATATTCAAGAATCCAAAGGACTTCATGGTCAGACTCAGACATGATCAAGAATCCATTTCCAGTACGGTGCGTGTATTCTCTATTAAAAACTTACAATTTTTTTTTTTTATTTATGGTAAGAATATTTGAATAGATGTGCTTTTTAAAGAAAAAAATTTTTGTAACAAATAAATATGCTTAAAACAGTGTACGCTGTTGCTGTTGAGTATTGCAGCTCAAAAATATGAAAAAAAGAAAAAAAAAACAAACTATACATGTATGTTTTGTCTGGTTTTTTTATGTCAATTAAAACACAGATTATTAATCAAATTAAAACATTAAATATAAATATAATACATATATTATATATTTTGTATTTATCGTAATTAAATATATTTTATTATATTTATTATTATATTATTTAATAAAATTTAAAATTATCAAATTTTTTTAAAAAATCCCACATATATTTCATACTGAAACGCATTTATATTGTAAAAAATTTAAACTAAGGATCCAATTCCTTTGGGTTAGAACAGTCTTAAGGTTTTTTTCTTCTTCTGGAAGAACGGATCAAGGAAACTCCAACACGACACGGTAACTTAAAGTAGGAAACCTTACCAAAGGCTGAAGCCTCAACAGCCAATAGTCAATTGCCACTTGGACTGCTTTACTGCCGAGATCCCCCCCTAGCAAAGGACATGCGACAACGGGCAGCTTAAGAACATTATTTATTTATTTATTTTATTAATACTTATTTGTTGCTTTCAAGTTTTTTTAATAATTTATAAAGATCATTTATAAATCATTATAAATACCAAATGACATAAGAAAAATCCTAGTTCCATGGAAAGCAGTTGGATAGGGAAAAAAACTAATATCTTATGGAATATTAAATAATAATAATTAATCAATATTTAATTGTTACATTGCATAATAAGAGATTTAAATCTCATTTTAAATAAAATTTTTTTATTATGTTTTGGTTCAAGTAATTTATTAACATATTCCTTTATTTTGTCACCTTTATTAAAAACTTTAGCCCCCACCAAACGGCGAACGCTCCTTATGAATTTAAATCATCACTTTATATATATCCTTTTTGGTTAAAATACAACTGTTATTACTGTAAATGCAAACAAGTGAATGGCTCTAAAGATTTGTGACTAAAGCAGTCAATGGCATTTTCTTGGCTTGTAAGAGTCAGTCACTGTAACTATCCCATTCAACATTAGGATTATAATAGTAATTAGTTAAGATTTTTATTAAAAAATATTAGTAAGAAAAACCGTGATTAATGGTTAGATTGGATAGGCACAACACTTCTTTTTTTCTCTCTCAAACAATTCATTAAATAACTAATTAATCAAAGGTTTTTTTAAGTACACTTTTATTAATAGCTTCCCCAGCTTGGTGTAATCATGAAACTATAAAGAATACACGTTTTTGTCCATGGGATTGCGAGGTGAATGATCAATCACGGCACTATTCTCTTCCATGGAAGAAGCAGAAAGAAAACCCACAACAAAGATCTAAATTTTACTCCAGAAACTAGACCCCATGGGCGGAAAAAAGTGAAAAAGAATAGATGAAAAAGAAAAGGAAAAAAACAGTTGTATTATTTTTTATAAAAACCCTTTTGAAGGCTAGGGAGAAAGGAAAGTGGGGAGAGAGAGAAAGAGATGAAAAGGGCAGAAAAAAGTGGAGAATTGGCAGCAGAAAAGGAGGAAATTTTGTGTGAAAAGTTGAGTAAGAGCGTATTATTGGTGGGAATAGCGAACGAAGGGGCCCCTACACTCCAATCCTTTCTTGGAAACTTTACCACCCTTTGGCTCACTTTCATCATAACAGCAACATCCCTCCTCCTCCTCTTCCTACCGCTGTTTCTGCTAGAAAGTTAGCTGCTTCACTCTGGGAGTTTCATCAATACCTTCCTCATCATCATCAACCCAAAATGCATAGAGGTGTTAACAACACTAATGGCCGCTACCATCAACGCCACCACAACAACAACCTTTTCAAGGACAAGGGCATTGACTTTTCTCATTTCTTGCGTGATCCTTGCCCCAGTTCTGATCCTGACCAGGTATTTCCTTTTTTTTTTTTTATTCTATATTTTTACTTCTGTTGATGTACTAGTAGTGTATGTGTATTTCTTTTACTGGTGTATTAATTTTCTTTTAAAGGGCATTTTGATCTACTAGTTGGTGGGATGGGTGTTGACTGATTTGGAATTTTGGGTGTGGTAAATGGTCATACTTGTTTGTCCATGTAATCTTGGTTGTTAGATCATTGTTCTGTATAATTATTACTATGTATTTTTTTTGGTTTATAGAGTGTTTTTAGTTGATTGGTTAGATTATTTGCTTTGGATGTCCTATTGTTTATTATTTTATTCTTTCATTGTTGGAAAGATAGGTTTGTCAAGCGTTTCTAATCAGTTCAAAAAATAAGGGGCTTTTTAATGTCAGGAGTTTGTATAATTATATGAGCAAACATGAAACACTTGGAGGTTTTTTTTTTTTTTTTCCCTGGAAAAGAAAGGATTTCCTCTTCTTTTTTTTTTTTTTTTAATTTCCTTAAGGAGAGTTTCTATTATATTTTCAACTCTCGTATTGGTTTTGCCATTTGTGATTCTGATTGATCTAATTTACAATTTTGTTCTATTAGTAACTGATTTATTTATTAAAAAAAAAAAACCACCTAAAGTATTCAATTCAGGTTTAATAGTATAAAATCTGTTGGTGTTTGACGAAGCAGTTATTTGGTCGTTAGGTGGTTCTTCATAACTCTGTTATAGGGAATCTGAGGGCTCTGGCAGCTTTATACATTCAATATTTGAGTGTAATCAGCCTTAAGTTTTTGAATTTTATGAAGGGTATCAACTAGTACTGACCCTAGTATTTCTCCAGTCCTAACCCTTTAATGCTAGTGCTAGTATTTTTCCATGACCCTTAAATTTTGTGTATGATGGTTGTGTAGTATAGATTCGGAAGAATTTGGTTTACAATGACCAGTGAGATTCATTTAGTTGATTGTTATCATGAAAAGAAGCACAAAAATGAACACAGCATTGGTTGATTTAATCTATTTTTTTGGTGGCTTCAAAACAATGTTTTCAGCCTCTTCTGTAAGAACGATGATATAGAGTTATCAGAAGTGGAAACAATACCTTCTGTTACTTATTTTTTCTGTTTTATTTCTCATATCAGCCAGAGAGTGCAAGCAGTTTGAGGAGGCATATTGCTCAAACACTGATGAAACACCATCGATCAATAGAAAATAATAATCATGCCTTACAGGCTGTATCCCCGGCAAGTTATGGCAGTTCAATGGAGGTAAACTTTCTTTTTTTCTTACCGGAAATAAATGTACTGTCTGTAGAATAAATACGGAATAGGAAAGGTGATTTTTCTCCCTCCTATAATCAATACTTCGATTGAAGCTACTTGAATTTGAGTTAGGGAAAAATGATTGTTATAAATCCTGCACGGCTTGAGCCATTACCAAATGGGTTCGTATCAGTTATAGCCTGACTCTTGATTACCGTCTCTTAAGTCTCTGCTTCAAATTTAACCCTTAATCTTATCCAGTTCGGTTCTAAGTTGATAGATGTCATGGTTGCGCATTCATGGTGTCTTAATTTCTTGTTTACATATAACTTATGTTTTGTTCCAGTTATAGAAATATATAGCATGCTTGTCTTAGAAAAGAATTTCTAAATTTATTTAAGATGAAAACCATCGTGAACAAATTTGGACTATCTTCAACTTCGCACTGATGTTTCCGGTGTTTTTTATGTTAACATCAATTTTCTATAAGAACTTCTCAGAAATCACTGGCTCATTTGCTTAGTCGGTCTTTCATACTTCATTTTTACATGCCCTTCCTTCTTTTACAGGTGGCACCTTACAATCCTGCAGTCACCCCTAGCAGTTCCTTAGATTTTAGGGGAAGGACTGGCGAGTCGCAATATAATCTCAAAACGTCTACAGAACTGCTAAAAGTACTAAATCGTATTTGGTGCCTGGAAGAACAACATGCATCTAATATCTCATTGATAAAAGCATTGAAGATGGAGCTAGATCATGCCCGTGTTAGGATCAAGGAGTTGCTGCGAGAGCAGCAAGCGGATCGACACGAAATTGATGATTTGATGAAGCAGATTGCTGAAGACAAACTAGTTAGGAAGAGTAAGGAACAAGATCGGATTCACGCAGCTGTACAGTCTGTGAGGGATGAACTAGAAGATGAAAGAAAGTTAAGAAAACGTTCGGAGAGTCTACACAGGAAGTTAGCTCGGGAAGTGTCCGAGGCAAAAGCTTCTCTTTCTGATGCCTTGAAAGACGTTGAAAGAGAAAGGAAATCAAGGAAGCTTTTGGAAGATCTTTGTGATGAGTTTGCAAGGGGAATAAAAAGCTACGAACGAGAGGTGCATACTCTGAGACAGAAATCGGATGAAGATTGGGCAGGAGCAGCTGACCATGATCGTTTGATTCTTCATATATCTGAATCTTGGCTTGACGAGCGAAAACAGATGAAGCTGGAAGAAGCTCAGTCCGGCTTCTATGAACAGAAGTCAATAGTAGACGAATTAGGCTTTGAAATCGAGACCTTCCTTCAAGCTAAATGGATTAGTACTTCTGTTTCTAAGCATTCTGATTATTTGTCACGAAAGGATCGCAGGAAGTCACTCGAATCCGTCCCTCTAAATGAGGCAGTTAGTGCACCTAACGATGCTTGTGATGACGAAGATTCTGCTGGCAGCGATTCGAATTGTTTTGAGCTGAATAAACAAAAAAGTGTTGACTTGAAATCACATGAAGATGAAGCTCAAAACTGTGATATTGAAGAACTGATGAAATCAAATCATACGGAGAAAAAAACTTCGTCTCATGAGAAGAGTAAAAGCCGGCATCCATCCAGCTTACAAGTTAAGTTCGAAGAAAAGATTGCAAGAGCCATGAGTGACGGAAATAAAAAATCCCAGTTGGCCGATTCAGCACAGGAAAATACCGGTATAGTGAACACCACTGAAATAACTTTGTCACAAAAATTCGAAAACGATGAAGCTACCCAATATGGCAGTGAGGCAAGAAAGAATAAGCTTGATGAGATATGTGGATTGAGCTCGAATTATTTACTGGATAACCTGATAAGAAATCATATAGCATTGTCAGAAAGTGGGAACATAAATCCCGAAAATGACTGCACTGAGGCTTCCTGTAGTTTCCCAGCGCGGAGGAACCAGCCAAGTCCAGTGCGACAATGGATGACAAAATTCACATCCCCCGACCTAGATGCATCTGAGTCTTGTACGAAGCTACCTCCTGGAACGAAGGAGAACACTTTGAAGGCCAAGCTTCTTGAAGCAAGGTCCAAAGGGCAACGTTCTCGTTTAAAAATATTCAAGGGCAAGTCATAGCACGACCAACTGAAAAAATTAAGCTCACAGGATTGGGGGGCTTGTGCCTGCGATACTTGCTGTACGGGATTTATGTTATGTGAATACAGTGGCCACGATGCACATGAATCAGCATGTTGCTACGTCGTGATCTTCAGTCATCTGTAATTCTGCGGATTCTTTTTATGTCTGTATATTAAAGTAATATAACAACATAGTCACGATTCAGATGAATTTTGGGTCACCATTACAAATTTCTATATGTAACTAAGGGGTCGTTTGGCAATTTTTTTTTTTTTTTTGACAATGGAAAAGGTATTTGGTTGCATGTTTTGTTTATAAAAAATCTGAAAACTGAAACAAAAATTTCAAAAAAGTTGGTAACAAATTTCCATTTTCAAAGCAGCGGGGGAAAATGTCGTGTTACCTCTTTGTTCTTTGGTGGATGGGCTGGGACTTTGAGTCCTGAAACCCATTCGATGATATGGGCTGTCTACAAAACTGAAACGAGAGCTTATGACAACCCAAGCCATGTTAGGGAGCAGAGAATTACGATGAATTCATACCTTCTCATGTTGAAGACAAGACCACATACATAAGATTAATTCAATAGGGTTCTAAAAGAGAGAGTCGTTGAGAATAAGCAATGTTGTTTGCGGTGAATTATCCTAGTTAAAGGGGTGTTATTAATTCATTGGGAAAACCTTAGGGAAGGAGGAGATGGCGGCGGCAGCGTCGTTTAGGTGGTTACTCCAACTTCACAAGGACGTTCCCAAGGCGGCAAAGTTCTATTCACATGGGCTCGACTTCACCGTCAACATCTGTACGCTTCGGTGGGCCGAGCTCCAGTCCGGTCCTCTCAAGCTTGCCCTCTTGCAGTCCCCCTGGTACTACTTCTACATTTCCTTTTACTTATCTTGACATGGATGTTTCGATGAATTTCTTGATGATTTTTAACTATAGCCAGAAATAACCTGAACAAATAAGATAGTGGGTAATCTTAGATTTACTTAGTTTTGGTGAATATACAGCTGTCCATGAAAATTAAAGACAGGAAATTTTGGAACTGAAAACAGATGATTCTGACCCTGTTTGTTTGACAGCGATAATGTGATACAGAATGGGTACTCTTCTCTTTTATCATTCACAGTGAATGACATTAACAGTACAGTAACAAAATTAATGGCATTAGGAGCTGAACTAGATGGTCCCATCAAATATGAAATCCATGGCAAGGTATTCCTCTATTTCTTTATCCCTTATTCTTACGCTTAGCTTGATAGTCAACTGAAGGTGCCATTTTTAAAATTTGGTAAATGTTATCAGGTTGCTGCCCTGCGATGCATTGATGGCCACATGATTGGACTTTATGAACCAGCCTAAAATGCTCCACGGACGACTCCCTGCAGCACAGTTGATCAAATCGCGATTTAAGTCTTCCGAAGATATGGAGAAGACATGAGAAGCTTCTCCTATATTTGGATTTCCTTCAATTATTGTAAGCGTTTTTTATCCAAATCAATGACAGCTGTGCATAATTTGTGAAGAGTTGAATCTGAAAATAGTATGAATAGGGGTAAGTTAGTTACCATTGAAGAGAAGTAGCTTAGTATTTCCATCCTTCAGTACCTGTCATGTAGTTGGGGTACTTGGAAGAGACAGGAAATCCATTATTGATCCATGTGATATAACAGATGCTCTTTTTTTGCCTGCTTATTGAGTTTTCATCATGTACGTTTATTTGCAGAACGTGGTTTCAGTTTCAGTGTTTATAATGCAAAACATTGGTTTCAGTTTTCATCATCATGTATCTGCGTTTTTCATATAGAAGCTTTTTCGTTGCTATTCCTTTAAGTAAATTGGCCTCAAAAAAGTGAATTTGAGATTCAACTCAGCAGCCACATAGAGATCTAGCAGTAAAGGAGTATAATCAGGTATGCTGTGGTGAATGTCATAGTTGGTTTACAACTATGGTGATGATTTGGTGCTTCTCCTTGATAAAATTCATTCTTTTGTGTGATATATTGTTTACCTGCTCAATCTGAAAATGGAGATACATTGTTGCATGGAAAAATGATGTTGCTCCAACCTCATGAACTGAAATTCATCATCAGATCATATGTTTCGAGTATCGATTAAGTTTTAACTGTGTCCCAAATAAACCTCTGATGCTCTGACATTAATCTGGCTTTCGGTTCCTTAAATGATTAAGCTGATCTTAAATTCCGTTGGTTACAAGAAGCAAACATTAGAGGCTGTTACAGCTAATGCCTCTGCGATGTTAGTTGTTTTTAGGTCTCTAGAGACAAAGTTCCTTTCAATGCCTGCAAGTACGATCTCACCTACAGCTTGAGGCAAATAGTTCATTGTGAATGCGTGAGGTATGTATGACAGAAATATTAGATTTCATGTAAATAATACTCCTTAAAAAGACATCTGTCTAGTAAAATATGACTTGACAATCATGCTCGTTTTTTCTTATTTGTTTATTACAAATAATCATTTTTTAATCATTTTTGTTTCCTTTCTTGAATCATCTTTAACATTTTGATGTGGCGAAAGATTTCAACTGGTCACGTTCGTATTGTGGCCATCAAATCGCTAGCAATAATCATATTTTAATCACTTTTGTTTCCTTTCTTGAATCATCTTAACATTTTGATGTGGCGAAAGATTTCAACTGGTCACGTTCGTATTGTGGCCATCAAATCGCTAGCAATGAGAACATCAGAACAATCATCTTTATTATGAGCATATTTGAATTCATTGCTGTATTTGAAATGAATGTAAGTATTTATTTCCTTCCTGAAGTTGATAACATATCTGCACATGAAGGACTATAATGTGACCGATTGAATAGATAAACATACACACACTCACATATGATGAAATTAACGATTTGTGAGAGCACTACATCAAAAAAAGACACGCTGCTTCCTTCTGCAGTCCCTAGTACTTGAGCACAATATCTTGGGAACGTTAGCTTCTGAGAGTGCTTTGAATGGTGGTTGTGCCTGAGGTGTTTGAGCAAAAGGAAGGAGCTGGTTTTGGAAAATGAGGTCTCCATCCACCCTGCTTCTTATCTGATTGCAGAGACCTTTGACCTGTGAGAAAAGCACAGCTGATAGTTGTCTTCACCGACGCCCAACTTCAACATCTCCAGCACTTCCCCGTCAATGGTTTGAGTTTCCCAAACCCTGCGGCAGGAGTCATTGACAACAAAGGTAGTATCTTCCTTATCCCTTTTTCCTAAGTATTATATTGGTTTCGCTCCAACGTTCCAGTTACAGTTTCCAAGGGCATAAATCTTGTAAATGGCATCATTGGACTTCTCTTTTTGGGCTATTGGTGGGCAGATGCTAGTTGGATTTGAATGATATCCAAAGAGAGTTTATCTTTAGCTATTGTACGGTTTCGATTGATTGGAAGTAGTGCACACAAATCACGAAAGAATGGCATGCTGTAAACTGAGAAAATGAGGCGGTGTTGGGGGCTGGCTCTGCACTCAAGGATATTGGACCGCATGGAAGTAGGTTTAATTTGCAAATATCCAAGTGTTGGTCTGGACCACTGCACCAGTTATTACGTACACGTAGTACATCAAAAGCGGGTTTCAATTTCCATCAATTCCTGTTTGAATGTCTAATGTGCACCGAGGTACATGCCTCTCCCACAGAGCAGTCCAGCTGGTCGTGTCGTAACCCCCCCACCCTCCAACCTCCCCCCCCCCCCAACAAAGAGAATGGAATTGGAAAAAATTCCCATAAAAGCACGCGTCGTTCACCTACCTTTTGATGTTAATAAGCAAGCAAGCCATTTACAATTTAAAGGTTTCTAGTAAGGTTTTTAGCGATGTTTAAGAAACTAGGTTAGAGCTCAACTTAATAAGAATTTGTTTTTATCAGCAGTTTATAAAAATATATATTTAATCAAATGATATCATTTTTAATATAAATCAAAAGAGTCGAAAGTTGGAATTTTATTATATAAAATGTTTTTTAAAAAAATTAAAATAAGCTTGAGCTTGATTTCTTTTATTTTTAAAATTTCTTAGTGATTCAAACGGTGTTTACTATTCTCTAAAGTTTTATTTTTATAACATATATCAAATTAAAAATTAATTTATAATTTAATCGATTTAATCAATTAATTTAATTTAAAATATTAATTCATAATTTAATTAATCTGATCAATCAATTCAATTCGAATTTTTTGACAGTGAATTTTAGCTCAAAAACTTTTAGGGGATCCTTTTGCATAAAATTTCAGAGTGGCGGTCGCAATTACGTTTGTCTGTTTGAAGCTGCGTTTGATTTTGCAATCTCACTGTTTATGAATGAGTTGTTGACATGGAAGAATAGTAGAGAAGATTTTTATGATATAGATAATTGACGTATGGGTAAAGTATCAAATATCGGGAAAAGATCTCTAAAAAAAAAAAACCAAGCAAATGCCAATAATACTAGTGTCTTACAAGTTTTTTGAAGATATTTAACCAAAAAAAAAAAAACTAGGGCTATATTTTTGGCGTTTCTTTGACTACCTATGGAGTCGACCATGGTTCGCACATTGAAATTTGAAGGTCCATTGCCAGAGAAGCAAGATATCTTTCCAAATCTTGATTATCATAAAAGTTAAAATAAAGGGTATATATATATATATATATATATATAT
>JBBYHM010026790.1:0-10132 GCA_038381775.1 Adansonia rubrostipa
TTTTGCCTTAAAAATTAAAATTGGGTCCAGAAATCAGATCTAAAATCCTTAAAAACAATGCAAAATGTTAAAATTGCGCACACAAGCAGACACAACCGGATGACTTGGAAATTAAGAAGAAGAAATGTGTGGCTAAGCACAACATGACAGAACACTAGTGGATGGAGACAAAGTATCCAAAATGATATTATCTGCCCCTTTATTCAAACAACAAATAAAATAAATAAATTTAATTAGATAAGAAATTTCGATCCACATTGTTCACTCAGTCCAAAGCTATTTTCCAAACCACGTCATAGTGCTTCTCTAAAGCCTTTTGCTCCAATTTTTTGCTGTGATGCAAGCCACTCATCCATATTTAGAGCAATTATTATTATTATTATTGATTTGAACAATATTGAAGATTTTTTCCATTGTGGGTCTGGACGAGATAAGGGTTCTTTAATGTATTAGTGTATAGTCAACTATAATTATTAACAGTTAGCTTTATCTTTAACAATAATTTTTTTAAATCATATTTTATAATTCTTAATATTATTATAATATTTTAATAATTACAGTTGACCATACATAATACACTCACATGATGCTTTCATGCATATATATATATATATATATATTAGTCGAGTTTAATTTAAATTATATAAATTTTAAATCTAGATCAATTCGATTAGATTTAAAATATTATTTAATAAATAAAATTTTATTATTTAAAAATAATTATAAAAATAAATAATATTAATATAAAATAATGTTTTAATATATTTTAAATAATAAATTAATTTTCCTTTTCAAATTCGATAGACTGGACTGGGCCTTATGTAAACAAAAGAAATTTTTTTATTATCAAAATCAGACTCAATGATTCACTGACAAGTCTAACTAGGATTAAGGCAACGAACTTGTTAACCTAAAAGGTTGTCGCATGCATGATTTGTATTGAAAAATATAATCGTGTAATAACCCCCAATTAACGAGATTTTTATGCGTTGTCGGTAACACAACAACCTTGATATATACTTGGACCGTCTCAACTTAATTTGTGCCTTTTTGTTTCAATTTCATGTTTAATCCAAACTCAATTCAATGCCTATTAACCTATACCATTTATTAAACATACATATAACCATAAAAAATATAACCCATATGATCCCATATGTTGTAAGATTTGATGATTTTAATTGTACTCAAACACAAAAAATATATATATATATTTTGTTAGTTGAGATAGGCACTAATTAACAATTTTTATTTTTGTTAGTGCAGCCAAGATTTTATTTAATGGTATTAATGGTTGGTTTCAAATTAATAAAAATAATTAGAAATGTTAATTAATATTTAGTGAAACTCATTAAGACGATATTTATGAAGATAAAAGCATAATTACTAATTTTTTTTAATTCAATAAATGTAATGTATTAATGTAAAATTTTCAAAACAATAATTAAATGAGGATTTTGCTAATGAGGGCTTTAATAGTATTTTTTTTTAAGATAGTGATATTTTCATTAAATATATTAAAAATATTGAATAAAGCCATCAACTATTGCATTTAATTTAGTATTATTATATGTTAATAATTTATTAACTAACTTAGAAAAATATTGAACATTTGTTAACACAATTCATTAAATTAAATAATTTTTAATTGGTACTATAAGAAGAATTAAGTGGATCCATCTATAAAACAAGAGAATCTAGTATACTCTACATGGATAGAGAAATGAAATAATTAAAGAAACCTCTCAAATAAACAGAACATCTCGTCAAACGAGTCTAATCACCTTTTATTATTTTTTTCATTCATTTATTTTTTATGCATTTTTTTAATTATTATGCACAAATATTATTTTCATTATTAATCAATAAGTGTAAATAACAATAATAAATGTATTATAAAATAATAAACAAAAAATAATACACTGAATCCCTCACCCCACGTATAAGTATAATAATTTCAATTTATAAAATAAAAGGTACATTTTTTTCTTATAGATTTAATTCAGTTTTTATAGTCTTATGTTTTAAACTAAATATATCCAGAAATCGAAATATTCACTTAATCCATTCAAACTGAATTTTCAACGTAAGTTTTAATAATTTAAATCAATTTGATTTTATTTATTATTTAATAATAAAAATTATAAAAAATATAAATATTATTATAAAATATTTTTAAAATTTTAATTAACAAAAATTTGATCTTTTGAATTGAGCCTCATTTAAATTTATAAAAAAATTATAAAAAATTTTAAACCGTGACTATGTCGTGAACACCTACGCTTCAAACCCTTCAAAATGAAAGTTTAAATTCTTAATGTTGAGAGTATTTCTTCGGAAAGGATAGGGATATAGACAGCTTAGAATTGCATAGAGCAATGCTCCCGACAACGTGCCTCCAAGCGGAAGTTGCTGTTAATGGAATTATTAAAAAAAAAAGAAGCAAAGTGAGACATGGCGTGTTGTTCCACTGACAGACATTGCATAACATTCTTTTTATTTTATCCAAAATGGGGGGAAACCATAAAATAAAAAAAAATGGCTAGATTCTCAGATGCCACCATCATTCATCATTATCTTTGCCTAATACTTTAATGGCTATTAATTAATTAATACATTTAATTTTAATCTTTGTACTTAACAACTCTTGATTATGAAAAGCAAGCAAAAGCCGATAATTCATGTTTCACGAAGTTAGATGATCGTGACTCTTGAGCTTCTCAATAGCTGCTGAATGATGAAACTTTATTTATTTATTTATTTATCTATTATTATTATTATTATTTAAAATAAAAAAAAGGTTCAAGGCATAGTCACGTCTCTTATGAAATGTTAAATTAAAGAGTTTGGAACTCATGATCCAATGAGTTATTATTATGGAAGAATAATTAGATTTTTTAAAACCCATTGCTTTTCACATTATTTAAAAGAGTATGCAAACGCATGATTAGGTATGTAGCATCATAAAATTTTCAGTAACTCAACTTCCACCCAACTTCTCCCCCCCCCCCCCACCCCCCCGCCCCAAGAAAAAAAAAATAACCCAAAGATATTAATTATATTACTGTGACACTGATTTTGACGTAAGGTTATAAGCTCAAAAAATATTGATTATTTTTTAATCCGAATCAATTTAATTTAAATTATTATTTAATAATTAAAATATTTTTATTTAAATTTAATTATAAAAATATTTTTAAATATTTTATTATTTTGTAAATAATAATTTTAAATTTTAAATTAGGCCGAATTCAGCTGAATTCAAATTTAAAATAAAAAATATATAAAATTTTTTAACCGTTGGACTTTGACTCGTAAACACTTTGGCATAACATTTTACATTCCATTCGAAATCATGCAGCACGAAATGGTGGGGTTTTGGGGGGGGTGAGAAAACCTAAAAACAAGGAACCCTGAAGTTCTGCAGTTCTGAGACTGTGAAAGCCTTGAAATTTTGACAATTCTTTTCCTTTGTTTTCATTGTCTTTTTATTTTCCTTGTTTAATGTCGTAGTACTGTGAGAGTGATTAATTTTGGTTTTCAAATTTCCTTTTTCAAGGTGGGACCAATTAGCAACGCTACTACACAAGCCTCCCCTCCTGGCCTAGCCTGGCAACCGTCCCCTAATCCCCTTCTGAGTTCAGCCTTTGCATCAACCCCAATGGACCCACGGCCCCATGCGGTTGCACCTCCCTGACCGGCAACTCGTGCTTCCATGTCACTCTCTCCAATTTTTTATTTTTTAATGTTCTTTCTTAAAAAAAAAAAAACCGCACTTTCTTGTAATGAATAATTCATTCTCATGTTCCACAACTCTGGGCCCAACATGCATGTGATGATGCTATCACTTTTTTAATCTATATTATTTAGATTTATTTAAGTATAAAATATATATAAATATATTTAAAATTTTAAATTATATATATATCAGATTATATTAAATATAAATATTTTTTAAAAATAAAAATGGAGACATTTCAAGATTTGTTTTTTTTAATCCTAATAAATTAATATTCTTGAAAACCAAATCCATTTTTCTTCATTTATATGGTCCTGGCTGGATCCTCCTCCAGTTTGTACCATGTACAGCTCTAACAGAACAGTGACAAAATAGACAAATGTATTTTATTTCGCATTATTTCCCGAGTTTTATAAGCTCATGACAAAGCTGAAAGATCTATATCTATAAACCTGCATATGCCAATAAAATTATTATTATTATTATTATTATTATTATTATAAGGATTTATAATAATGTGAACCATTTTCATGTGTTGAGAATATTGAAGTTCCACTTATCTGGACCGTCTGATGTTTATTGATTCCCCAACAACCCTCATCACATGGCCAATTAACGGCTCTAATCATTGTGTGGGGGTCTTGTTTGGTGTGAGAGGGTGACATAGAATCCAACTTCTCATATCCAAAATTAGATTTTGGGGTTTATATGTCTACCATATTTATATTATTTTTATGTTATAATTTTATATATTTTAAAATAATAATATATAAATTTTAATATATTTATTTATTTATGTCACATTTATATTTTATTTTTTTAGTGTAGATCCAATGTTCCATCTTTATTTATTCTAACACATTGTGTAGAAAAAAAAATCATCTTTCAATGCCTCAGCAATTCTTCTTCAATAATAACGGCATAAAATTAAATAATATTCAAGATTTGCCTTTGCATATTTTTGCATTTGGGATTATTAATATCTGATCTATAAATCAAGAATCAAAGATCTTTTCAAGTTTGCGTAGTGTTGGATTCATTGAGATCCTGCGGCCAGTCTTTTAGCTTTTGGGATAGTTTTGAAAGAGCGTACCCCACATATCTTACGGTATGGTTGTAATTGTCAGCGGGCCCTGGAGACTGGAGATCATGCCATCGCAAGCTCCTTCGGATCAGTTTCTTCTAACGTAAAAATGTAGTAAACATTTTTTTTATATTATAATTATTGAGAGACAACTGTTACAAAGGATATAGAATTCTTGGGTGCATGTGATTCACCTTAGCAAAGCCAAGCTGTTCTTTTTTAGGATTGTCTGATGAAAGTAATAGTGCTAGATTTAGTTATCCAAATTTTTTATTTTTTTAAATATTTATATTTAATATATATATTTAAATATAAATATAAGATATAATTTTTTAAATATATTAAAAATATAAAAAAATTAAATATATATATTGAATATTTTTATATTCAACTCAATTTGAGTTCAGATAATATTTTGTGATCTTTAAAATTTGAGTTTAAAATTTATATCCTATACATATTTACATATAAATATAAGATATAATACTCTAAATATATAAAAAATTAAAAATTAAATATATTTATATTAAATATATATTCATTTACTATACTCAAGTCGAATTAAATAAGTATTAGGCCTTATGATCCTCAAAACCCCATATAGAAATGTAGGTATCTATAATTATATAGCGAAACAAATACAAATTTGGGTCTTATTATATCTAATATTGTATATAAATTGAATTGCTGGACCTCTCTGAGGCATCTCTTTCACAAACCTTGAATGGTATCGGTTAAAATCACTGAGATTTGTTTGGCATGCCTCAAACCCCAGAAGCACCCAACACTTTGATTTCTGTGTAAAAGAGAATCTTAAATTCTTCTGCTTCAGTTTCCTATTTTTTTTCTCCTTAAATAAATTTTATGTGAAAGTTCTCTGCAGTAAATATACCGATGGAGACAGTGAGGGCAAGTTCATCTTTTTTCTCAGTCAAACCAAGCTGTGGTTCAAGTTGAAGAATCTCCTTTTTTTCTCTTTTTTTCCTTTCGCAAACACAGCCTTTAATCTTCTTAATAGCTCTATCGTTCTTGAAGAATCTCTAACAGGTTAGAATTTGCTCTTTTTTTACCACTTTTTTTCTTCTTTTTTCTCATGCTTATGAATTCATTTCAAGAAGAGAACAAAAGAGATAATGATAACAGTTTGACTTTGATAGTTGCGATTTTTTTTTTTTTAGATTTTCATTTGTCTTCGATATATGCATTTTTTTTTCCTTTCAATCTTTTGAAATCTAACAGGTTCATTGATCTCAAAAGTTCTCTATGAATTTCCCTTCAACATGATAATTATGATCCTCTTATTACATATTAATTAGCAACTTTCTATATAATTTTTGGAAAATGATATTTCCTCGATCCAAAGAAATAGAAAAAATTTGGTATCAGTCAACAATTACTACAAAGAATGAACTTATAAAATCCCACAATTTTACGTCAAGTTTTACATAAAGAGTTACCAGGGGATAATTATGTTTTTTCATTTTTAACGAATTTGTGTTCAAAAGTTACGTTCTACGTTTATTCAAAAATAAATATAAAAATATAATTAAATTAAATATAAAAAAAATTAAAAAAATAATCATATTCAACAATCGCCCAAATTCAAATTCAAATAACAACATATTAGTTGGAGAAATGATTAATGTCGAGCTTAAGTAAATTCCTTTTAAATGCATTTATGGATACTAGTTTAGTATAATATATATTTATACACACACAAGAAAGTAATAAATTTCCTTTGGAAGCAATTTGTTAAAGATCCATCTAGACGGAGGAAATTATAGTTATTATTATTATTATGTAAATGTAGTTATAAAAAGGCTATAATAATTAGATATGATTGATAAATATAATGTCTACTAGAAAAAAAAAAGTATAGAAAATAAGAATATATCAAGAAGGGGAAAATGAAAATTGATTTGAAGTCATGGGGGGTGGGGGGTGGGGAGAACATAATTAGAGCATTGAATTGAAGCCGCGTGTGATACATATGCACCATAGACAAAGCTGCATTATGCAAAGATATTTTGTGTGGAAGTTTATTAGTGTGGCCCAAAAGCATGTGAACATGCAGACAAATTATACTAAAAGTAATTCTTTTTGATAAGCCACAGTGACGTAGACTGAAGATTAAAAAAAAAAAAGAAAAAGGTAAAATGCTAAAGATTTGAATGAAACTTCATGAATCGATTGAATTTAAGTGTCAGGTTCATAAAACTAAGTCAAAGTTATCGTACTTTCATATTAATGGAGGAGACTATCCATCACCAATCAAGGTTTTTCTCAGTTCTTCTTCTAATCTTTTATTTATTTATTTTGGCAATTTTGCTTATTTTACAGGTGGAATAGTGAAAGGTGACTGCGCTTCAACGTAGATATGTAATCTACTTTTTAAGCAAATTTCTTGGAAAGAAAGGGATCATATAATCCAAAATTCAACCCTATTTAATATTTAGAAGTTCCTTTTTTCTTTTTTTTTCTGGGTAAAATTTGTAGAAGCAACATTAAACTCCAATGGAGAAGCTTCTCAGGCAGTACGATAAGGAGTATATGAGGACGGCAATGTTAAAACATGAAGAAACATTCAAAGAACAGGTATGTAGTATAATTTCTCAGTATTTTCTTATATATTCTGGTTTTTAAAACGATATTTATCTTTTATGTAAGTATTTGTTGTTCTAAGCTCGAAAATGATGTTTTTTTTTTTTTCCAGGTATACGAGCTCCATCGTCTATATCGAATCCAGAAAACATTGATGAAAAGCATTGAAAGCAGCAGCTCTAACAGTGGAGGCTTTACCTTAAAGAACGGTCGCCATGGGAATATTATGCATCAGAGTTCAAGAACGAGACTTGACTTGGAGCATCATCCAGCTGATCATGATATTCATGAACACAACGTAGCAGGTCAATCAGATCATGGTAACGGAGCGGTAGAGTTCATAGATGAAAGTGAGATTGAACTGACTTTAGGACCGACAAGGTATTTGCCGAGGAAGAAATATGGGACTGATCCCCCTCTAACTTCGGATTCTGGACCGAGTAGCTTCTCATCTTCTTCAACTGAGTCCAGTCATATGAATAGTTCCATGGCGACCAAACAGAAGCTGGTCACTGACACCACATTGGGGTACCAAAATGGTAGTAAAAACAACGTTGATCTTGAAGAACAACTGAGACAAGAGAGATTAAAACAGCCTCCATGGCTTTTCCAAGTTCTAAGTATGAATATGACTTGAAAAAAAAAAAAAAAAGAAAATATCTTCCTAAGTCGACATGATTAGATTTTAGATTGATGATTGTGTGGAAGTTCATGAAAGTCCCTTTTCTTTTTTTTTTTTTTTTGTGTAAAGATCACATGTTTTACTCTGACTAGCCAAAACCCATTACTATACATATTTACTTGATATTTTGTTGTGCTGAGCTCAGCTTTCCAGTTGGTCAATCCTTTTTCAGGTCCCACTTTGAAAGACTTTTTAAGAAGAAGATAAAAGAACCTTTATTTTTCTCTTTGATATGATCATCCTTTGGTTTATAACCATCGTTTTAGTTTAAAGACTTTTTATATCACTTTTTATGGTCTATCAGGAATATTTACAAAAGATATAAAAGCAAGTTTGATCCCAAAAAGAGATTTCTGGCATCAAATTTAGTTATATATATATATATGTATATATACACACGTAAGTAGCTAATTTATTCGTCTGTCCATATTGAGAATAAACAGATGGTATAAAAGCATTTTATTAGTTCAGAATTGTTTTTGAAGGGGAAAAAAAAAAAAAAGAACTTCCAGTCATATGGGGTTGCTTTGCCGTGGAAACAGAGTTCCATTATTCCTTACATGATTTCTTTGATCTGAGAATATATTAAATGAACATTTTTTCACCTGCTTGTTGGTGTATAGTCGAAGATCCCACTGAAATATGAAATCACGAATACTTTAAGATTTAACCAACATAGAATAAAAGCATGGATGAAAACAAAATAATCTACCCTATGACAAACTCAAAAATGGTAACATGCAGGAATAACATAAAAACATAACTTTGACTTTGATCCAACCAATTGACAATAGATGAAAAAACCCAATTTGAACAGAAAAGTACAAACAATCTAAATTCAAACCAATTTGGCCACTTTAATACTTTGAAACATGTTTGTGTGGTGCTATTCCTGATCCGAGATGCTGGCTTAATTTTATAATTTTCTTTCCCTTTAGTTTGCAGTTATACCATGTAATGTTAATGTAATAGTCTTTGCAAGCCTTCAATTGCTGACAATGCTTGATGATTATTTCCTTTGCAGGACCATCCTTACTTCACTCAAGGACTAGTCTCTTCTTTGGTTTCTATATGGTTTAGAGATGACTTAAGACTCCAGATAAGAAAAGAATGGAAAGAGAAAAGAATTTGACGTTAAAAGAGCATTTTTCAGAAAACAAGAAGCCCATATATATATATATATATATATATATATATAAACAATGTTAATTTAACTGAGATGCAGGAAATGACTCAAATCTCCAATTGAAAATACATGAGGAATTGAGGATCAACCAGTTCCTCACTCTGAGGCACATATTCTCCTTGAGCTTATAAAATCATAGTCGAAGCTTTACATAATGAAATGATATTCTAAACAAGTCTACATATAAGCATTTTCTTGCTCCAACTTACATCACTTCTTCAGATGAGGGAAGCAGGTATACACATCGGATTTCGGATGCTTTGCTTCAGCATGTTCCCTGCACTTTACCTCTGATGTTGTGCACATAAATGTCTGCATACATACCTTGCACTGCATTTTAAGTAAACAAAATGTTATCAAACAGTCACTGATAATTAAGTACGTCAAGAAGATGTTTATGCTACATGCATAACTTGAACATTTATAGATTCTAAACTATTCATCCAGAGTTCCAATAAATGATTTATTCTCACTTTAGTTCCATATGCTAAAGCTTTCTAATCTACAAAAAGCATGCACTAAGTGATAACATCTTGAACATGCCTACTTAGTGTTTTTTTTTTTTTGGGGGGGGGGGGGAGGGAGGGGGCCAAAACAAAATGCCTAGTAAGTTCATCCATAACCAATTACCAAAAATAAGTTCCTCCATAGCCAATAAAATGACACAACAATGAGTCTTCCTGATATAAAGTTATCGTAACTTGAATTAGGGAATTCACTGCTATCACAACACTACTTCTCATACTGCCAAATGCTACTTCATATTAACACAGATATATATATATATATATATATATATATATATCTCCTCGTGCTCCTTTTTTCTGCTAACTCTTTTTT
>JBBYHM010026811.1:0-10131 GCA_038381775.1 Adansonia rubrostipa
TTGAAAGGCCAAGCATGAAAACAATGACTAAATTTTATGGATTTTCTTGATTTATTTGATTTTGTTGTATTTCTTTCCTTATATATATATAAATATAAATATTTTGTGTTCATTTGTAATAATGATATTATCTTGAATGAATAAATGTTTTATAATATTTATTATGTTATGTTTATGATGATTTTTATTGAAATAATAGTGATTTTTTTAATTTTTAAGCCTAAAAATTTTTGTTTATAAATTTATGATATGATTTATGAAATTTCATGATGAAAAATTTTGTCTCGATGCTTTCTATGACTTGGATGAACGTGATTGGGCTTGATACTGGTAACTTTGGGTTTATTTTTGCTTTGATTTAGGTTTTTTTAAAGTTATTTTGTAATATTTATAAAATTAGGGACTAAATTGTAAAATTTGTAAAATCTTTATGTGAAATTTTTGGCTTGGTTGAGAGCTTTGTAAGCCATGAAATTCTGATTCATGAGTTTGTAAGCATGTTTTGGGCATTTTCAATATTTTAGGGGTCATTTTACAATTTTTAAAAAGTTTAAGGACTAAATTGCAAAATATGAAAAATGATTCCTTAAGGCTAAAAGTGTTTGGCAAAATTTCTATACACATTCTTGCCATGATTGTTTTTGCTGACTCTTTATTGGTTTGATGATTTGTTGTGATGTTTTATGATATTTTATCATATAGAGGTCAAAATGTAATTTTACAAAGTTTAGAGGTTATTTTGCAAGACATAAAAAATTTTATTTTAAGGCCAAGGTGCTTGGCTGTATTCTTGTTGATATATTTACTATATTTTACATGTTTATTTTCACGTGATTTTATGATTTTTAGGGTATTTTACCATGTAGGGATTAAGATGAAGTTTTTTAAAATTTTAGGGACTAAATAGCAAATTTTCATATTTATGGGGTAGCATTTCATCGGTTTTAATGATTTCTTTTATTTCTATGGCCTTCCTTAGGGATATCAAAAATTTCAAAACCTTTTGTATTTGTTTGGTCCTTCGAAGGATACGAAATATAATTTTAAAAAATTTAAGGGCTTAATTGTAAATTGTGCATTTTAATTCAAACTTAAACCTTTAGCTTTTCCATTTAGACTAAATTCATTTCCTATTCATCATTTTAGGCCATTTTAAGGTCCATTAGGGTTATCGAGATACTTTCATGTCGAAGGTATACCCTAAGGGCATTTTGGTAATTTTGCTCATCGAGACGCTTTTACTCTAAAGGTGAGTATTGTAGGATTGGTTTAACGTCTCAAGGTCATTTTAAGGTCCACTAGGGTTATCGGATACTTTCATGTCGAAAGTATACCGTAAGGGCATTTTGGTAACTTTGCTCACCAAGATGCTTTTACGCTAAATATGAGTATTTTAGGATTGGTTTAGCCTTCCAAGATCATTTTAAGGTCCATTAGGGTTATCGAGATACTTTTAAATTGAAGGTATACCCTAAGGGTACTTTGGTAATTTTGTTCACCAAGATGTTTCTATGCCGAAGGTGAATTTTAAGATTGGTTTAGCCTTTCAATGTTATTTTGAGGTGCATTAAGGTTACTAGGATACTTTTATATTGAAGGTATATCTTAAGGGCATTTTCATAATTTTTCTTCGAGTCTGGCCTTACATAAGCATTAAGATGCTTTTAGACCAAAAATGCATATTTAGGATAGGTTCTCCCTTTTTCAATCATTTTTGAGTCCTTCTAGAGTTACCGGGGTATTTTCAAGTGGAAGGAATACCCTAAGGGTATTTTTGTAATTTTATTCAAACCACGCCCTATATGAGTACTAAGATATTTTCACGTCGAATGTACGCATTAAGAATATGTTCATCATATTAGGTCATTTTTAAATCATAGAGTTCATACTTTTTTAATAATAAAATTATTTTTATAAATAAGGCATGTCTCCTAATTAAATGATACATAGGATTCCTACCAGTATATGTGAAGAATTTTATAGATTATTTTAGTTACGAGATATCCTTTTCAAATAGAAAGTTGAGATTTTTCAATTTCAAAAAAATAAAACCTTTCATATTCTGCAAGGTTCTCCGGCGGGATACGATAGAGAATTCATGCCCACTTGGTTCCCCGGGAGGGTACAAATAATTTTGTGATTTTCAAAAGAATTAAAACCCGAATTTCTTGGAATAATAAATTTCTATAATGAAATATTATAGGAATTCCAATTAAATATCAAATATTGGAACCAAATAAAAATCAAAATTTAAGTTAACATGCGATTAATGAGGTACCGATTATCGGGCATCACAAAAAGGTTGACCCTTATTTATGATTGTAATCGACTTTCGAACCCTTTTAGATGATCTTTGGTATGATCGCGGGCCTTGGAGTTTATATTCTAAGGTTTTGTAACCCTTAAAATACAAACTTCAATAGGTGACCAATCTCACCTAGCCCAAATGATTGGTGGCGACTCCAAATAAATAGTCATTTCGTAATGACTATTTAAGCTTAAGAGAGCGATTCATCTCGACCACCCCGTCCCCAAAATAAGAAAATGTTGATAATGATATGGCTTATAGAAATAAGAGAATATAAAATAGTAATAAATTTAAAAAATATAGGAACGAAGGCCATTTAAGTTGGGCTTGGCTAGGATTCGTATCCGAGCCATGTTGTGATAGCTTGCGACTCCACTGGAGACATCTTAGTGAGTCAGGCCTAAAATTAATTACGGGTTAAATAAATCTTGATTAATTTGGTTTCAATAAGTATTTAATTATAATTCCCCAAAAAACTATTATTATTATTATTGCTCGATTTATCTTCGTGTTTCTTTTATTTTCTTTAGGATATAAGATTGAGGTGTTATTAATGTTTTCGGAAAGATTTATTCATCCCTTCATACCCACTAAGCACGAATGCAGTAAATTCGCTTTAGGATTTCTAAAAGGGTATAGGTACCTGATATTTTAGGAGAGGGTAAAGTAACTCTGCCTTCTCCTTCTGAGGTGTTAGCCTCTGTCTCAGCCAATAAAATGCCTACCGGGTATAAATTTCTATGCTTACCCGAGGTGTTAGCCTCATTATGGGCATGGAAGACATTCTCACTCGAATTGGACCCTTTCCAACATAAACCTGCAATAGGTAAGGATAGGGTACCTCTTTAGTCCATTCGGGGCTAGAGGAGTAATTTGAAAATTGACTCAGGGGTTTGACCTAAATTTCATATAGTAAACCTAGGACCTCCTAGTTAAAATCACACCCTACTTTAGACATCACTGGAAATTAGGAACACATGAAGGGATAAATACATTTTTTAGGATAATATTTTTGTTGTGTGTTGTTATTTTTTTGTGTTATCTTATATTGTTGTTTGAATTTATTATCCTTTTTATGGATACTAACTTGTTTGTCTTTTATTTTTTTCTTCTTTTTGTGCATATTTTCATTTGCATGTAGGGACACTCGCTTTAAATTTGAATATCAGCTCAGTTTAATTTTCATTAGACTTTATGGGTGAATGAGTGTACGCAACAATTATTTCAAAGACATTTAAAGAAGTTCGTATTGAGTCAAAATCAAATCAAAAGGAATGGGGGAACTATACACCGAGAAAATTTATGCCAAAATTATTGAAGATTACGCATTTAGATGTTTAACAGAATAATTTAACCAACTTGGCTGATATATGGGATGGTTGGAGCAATGGGAGGCAGGCTCAGTTTATTGAAAAGTATGGATATATTGCTCTTCTCCTTAGAATAACAATAGACGAACAATTGGTTCATGCTTTGATCGAGTTTTAGGATCCTTCCTACAGATGTTTTTCATTTGGTCAGTATAATTTGACCCCTCTAATAGAGGAGATTGCATTTGTACTTGGGTTAAGGCCTTTAGTGTCAAGACCCATCTATTATAAGGAATGTAACCCGGCGAGTCTCTAGAAGAAGTTAGGATAGATTCTTGATTTACCACCCTAATCAACATTACACCATATCAGGCATAAAGGCAATACGAGTGCTATCTTGTGGTAGTTTCTGAAAGAGTACATCAGGGAGCACTCAGATAGAGAGGAAGCCCTTGATGGGTTAGTACTTTTCCCAAGGATAATCGGGCACATTGAATTAGCCATATTGGATCTCTTTGAACGGTTAAAGAGGAATGTCCATCCTGCGCCCACTATTCTAGCTAAAATTATCTGAGCACTCAATGCGTGCCGAAAATCAAGCCAAAGCAAATTTTTTAGGAGTGTATTGTTACTGTACATTTGGGCTTAGAGCCATTTTTGGGATAAAGGTGCTATTAAAAGTAAGCCATACTTCTCTTATTTCATTCATCTGCAAGAGTTCATCAAAAAATGTTGGCACGATTCAGGATCGAAAAATCAATGGGTGGAAACGTTGAAAATTTTGGCTTCTACAGATATAACGTGGCGAGCTCTTTGGTTTGCACCTAAACCTTTTCTATACCATTGTGGTTAGTGACTTTTCGTGCCTTTGCTCAGTTTATGGGAAACCATAGGATATGCACTACTTTTGGTCCGATGACAGTATGGATTGCAATAGTTTATTCCTATGACTACCAAGTTGGCTAGTGCAGACTTGGACTATTCTAGGGAAGGTTATAGGAGTTCGCTTTAGTCAACAGCCTTACATTAGAGAACAAGATATGAATTAGGGATAAGTGCTTATACAAATCAAATTATTCTTGGGTATGACACTTGGAGGCGTATTCGAGGATGTAATTTAATCATCCTGAGTATAGATAGATCTAATCCTCGGGTGTCTATACAACCTCAACGTCCAATGCTTCTAAAGTGGAGTTGATAAAATAAGAAGTCGAGAGAGACCAAAAAAGATTGGCCGCAGAAAACTAAGCTTTTCAAGAAGAAATTATGTACTTAAAGATGAAAATAAAGGCCAAGGAAAAAGATGTCAAAATATGGAAGAACAATGCAACTTAATGAAACAAGATTGGATCAAGCAAAAAAAAAAGATGAGACTTGCCAGCATATCTGGGAGTTTGAGCCAATCTTCTAATAAAATGTCAGATGAGATGCACAAACTTTGCCAAGAGTAGGGGCGTGGAAAACTAGGGCCTTAGAAGGAGAAGCCAAACTAGCTGCTTTTGAGCGAGAAAGAAAAGCACATGTGACACCCATGCTCAGTTAAGGAGATCTAGAGAAAGGAACGAACAGCTCAGGATTAATTTGGGTGTAGAGCAAGAAGGAATGACCAAATTGTTCCAAGAAAGGGAAATTCTTGCTATGATGTTGAGGAAATGGGACAAGTTTTGCTTCAACAACTACATCATATTGATGCTTCGACACAAGCTTATCAGGAAATGTACATATCATGGGATAATAAGCTGTATTGGGTCGAGTATAAGTCTAATAAATGGAAGGCCAACTCTTTGGGTCAGCAATTCTACATTGATTACCTTATGTAGCAGATTTACTCGACGGTCATTCAAGCAAGACATATGGTGGAGAAAATTTGTGTTCTAAAAGTCAAATTAACCCAGTTGGTGAATTTGGTCTTGCTGCATTTATGTTTCTAGAACAAGCAAAATAGCAATATGACCAGATCATAACTTTCCTTGGATGTAATCCTAACATGATAGACAATGTGTAACCCTTTGCAAAGTTAATGGAAATTTATGATTTTGAAATCTTTTATTAAAGCAAGCACTTCTATGAGTACATTTATACATTCATATCATGCATTTATATCATACGTATATAAATTCATTCATTCATTGATTGGTAAATTAATAATTTAATAGAATCCAAAATTCTATTTTCAAGGTTTTAAACATTGCTGATCATGAGAGACCTATTGAACAACAACTTACTCATCACTATTACACAAGATTCAGAGTAAAAAAAATGGTAGAGGATCAGTTGGCAAGATTGGAAAAACTTAAAGAAAGCCAATATCAATCCCAAGAGAATACAATTAAAAGGCAAGAAGATATGCAAGCTCCACTCACCAGGTTGATGGATTTACTATTAGCAAAAGAGTCTGTGCACCCACCCAAAATTAGTCTTACTTCTGCTAGCTCATCTAGGGGGTCCAACCTGAGATACAACAAGCATTTGTACAAGAAACTCAAATCCCTAATATGCTAACTATGCAACAAAATACCCTTGGAGCTATACCACCTCTAGTCATTGTTATTAGTCCTGACATTCTCTCACAAGAGGTTGATACTAAAGCTACATGATAGGAGATAACAATTCTTGATACTGTTAAAGAAGGAGAATGACAATGATAAAAAGCCAAAACTAAATTAGAAAAAAATTATAGCTTTTAGAAAGAAGGTTGAAAGCCATAGAAAAAGATGAATTCTACACTGGCGTAAATATGGAGGATCTTAGTTTGGTTTCCAATTTGATTTTGCCATCAAAGTTTAAAATGCCTGAATTTAAAAATATAAGGGCACCACTTCTCCACAAGCACACATCAAGATGTTCATTCAAAATATGGTAGGCTATTCGCACGATGACAAGCTTCTCATTCACTATTTTCAAAACGTTTAACTGGATTAACGTTGAATTGGTATAACAGTTTGACTCGTAGTCAAATTCAATGCTAGTCAGATTTAGCTAATAAATTCCTACAACAGTACAAGTATATGGCTGAATGGGTGCTAGATAGATTAACCCTCCAAAATATGGAGAAGAAGCCTATCGAGTCTTTTAAAGAGTATGCCCAAAGGTAGAGAGATGTGGCATTTCAAGTCTAGCCCCCTTTGAACTGAGAAAGAAACCACCATGCTATTTGTAGGCACCTTACGTCCTCTTTAATATGATAAGTTGGTAGGAAATGCAACCAATAATTTTTTTGATCTTGTTATTTTTGGAGAAATGATCAAAGCTACCATAAAGGCTGGAAAAATTACGATAGAAGAACCCTCTTTTGTGAAAAAAACTGGACCTCTCAAGAAGAAAGAGGAAACTTCATCCGCCAATTATGAAAGTTAACCCTTTTACCAAGAACCCCATCCTTTTTACCAAAATCAAAGTTAGCAACCCCAGAATACCCTATCTTTGAATACACCTCGACCTTTCGCCTCTCCTTCACCATAGAATCCTACCCAGAATCGTCCTTAAAACCAAACATAGACTAATCCAAATCAACCTACCTGAAGAAACAACAAATTAAGACCTTGTCATAAGCATCTTCCTTATTCTTATAAGGAAATATTTGATAAGCTTTTGGAGGCTCGATTAGTAGCTTCTCTCTTTACAAAATCGTGTGAAGGTGACTTACCTAGTTAGTATGACCTGAATGCCTACTGTGAATACCATGCAGTAGCTGGCCATCCAATTAAAAGTTGTACTACTTTTAAAAAAAATGTCCATAGTCTTTTAGAAAGAGAAGCTTTCAAATTTGATATGACCCTAGGACCTAATGTAATGGCAAACACTCTACCCAATCATTTTGAATCAGGGGTCAATGCTTTGATCCCTGAAAAGGAGCATGAGGCAAAAAAAGATGTGCGGAAGGTTAAAACCCTACTGGAAGAAGTCTAGGCTATTCTGATTGAAGTAAAAATCCTTAGTCAGAATCACGAATATGTGAGCAACCAATCAAACCTAAGCCCAAAGTTTTGCAAGTTTCATGCTGTTGATTAGCATAGTCTATAAAATTGTTTAGATTTTTTTGCCCTAGTTCAGAAAATGATGGATAATGGAGAAGTTGAATTTTATTCAAAAATCCCTCGATATGAAGAAAAATCGATTAACATGGCTGATGAAGGGTCATTTAAATTGCCCTATGGGGTGGGTCATCTATTGGTCATTTACTATAATCGACCAAAACCCACACCTCCCAAGAATAAGAATGTTCCAAAGCTTATCATTCAAACTTCGACACCTTTTTTGTATAAAAACAGCAAGCAAGTACCTTGGAAATTTGATGCCGGAGTGACAACTCCAAATGCTTTGGCAAGTCAATTAGCAACTGTTGATATCACTGGAGTCAGCCATATAACTCGAAGTGGATGAGTCTATAACCCAAAAAGTAGTGAAGCTACAGCCAGACGAAAAACAAAAGGATAAATGTCTAGAAAAGTAATAACTATTAAAGATAGTCCTGTTGAAATTTAGAACCGGTTAAGAAGAAAAATGCTGCTAAATTTTTGAAATTCATAAAGCATAATGAGTATAGCATTGTGGACCAATTAAAGCAACAGCAGCAGAAATTTCTATGTTGGCATTACTGCTTTGCTCAGAAACCCATCAAAATGCATTGCTAAAAGTGCTTAATCAAGCTTATGTCTCATAGGACATTTCAGTTAACAAGCTTGATCATCTGGTAATTAACTAAATAATTTTATTTGCTTCAGTGACGATAAAATTCCCCCAAGTAGGACAACTTCCATGAGAGCGCTACATATAACTACTGATTATTTTGGGACTACACTGCCTAAAGTACTTATCGATAATGGTTTAGCTCTCAATGTCATGCCATATGTTACATTATCTAAGTTACCAGTAGACCGTAGTCAGCTCAAGCATAATCAAATAGTGGTTAAAGCTTTTAATGGGACTAGGAGAGAGATTAAAAGAATTATTTCTATACCTTTAATGATTGGCCTATGCCCTTTCAATATTGTATTTCATGTATTAGATATTGCCCTTGCTAGAACTGTCTTTTGGGATGACCTTGGATACATTTTATGGTCCTGTACGGTCTTCCCTTCATTAAGAGGTCAAGTTTATAATTGATGACAAATTGGTCAGCATATCAAGTGAAGAAGACATAATAGCTATGACTTCAACTGAGCCTTCTGGCATTAAAGTGAATGCTAATGCAGAGGAATGCTTATTTAGGGTATTTGAGGCTATTAATGCTACTTTTGTTGCTGAGGGATCTCTAGTTTTGATGCCTCAACTTTCCAAAAGCACTCATATAGGTTTGAAGCTCATGGTGGGAAAAGGTGCCTAAGCAGGAAAAGGGCTCGATAAACATTTACAAGGGATAAGTCAATCTATTTAGTTGATTGGTAAAAGAGATCGATATGGACTGGGTTACAACCTTGGAAGCAACTTAAAAAGGAAAATAGGGAAGCAAGTTATGGGGAAGAATTTGAGTTAGGATTTATCCCATATCCTTCTTTGAAAGAAACTTTTTGCTATGGTGGGACCATTAATTTTGCTGTTCAAGGAAAAAAGTAAGTGCTGATATGACGATGATCATTCTCAACCCTTTGAATTTTTAAGTGAACACAGTCAATTCAAATGATGAAAAGCCAAGGAATGATCATAGGGTTCGTCCATGCCCTACTAGATATGTCTGGATTAATTGGACTGTTACTGAAAGAACTATAGTGTCTAGGACTAATCCAAAGTAATTCCAAGAACTCACCTCATTAGTTTTGGCCTAAAAAAACATACGAGGATCTTTTTGTAAAGGGCATAAACGTGTCATATTATCATTTTTAAAAATGATATCCATAAACTTTTTGCATGTATTCAGAATTCTCTTAAATCTATGTTCTCTTTTTCACCTTACACTCTTTTCCTTTTTCACATACTCATATATGAATCATCCTACATTTTATTGTTTGCCCATTTTTGTTTTGTTTACTTTTACAAATCCCTTGACTAAAAAGAAGAGGATGATCTCTTTCAAAATTTAAAAGTCGAGTTTGAAAGGTCCATCTGCTCGAACAAGGATGATCTCAAAGAAGATTTCAATGATTGCATCTTGCCACTTGACATGTTAAAATTACTTAAGCATGAGGATAAATGAATAATTGCCCATGAAGATCCCATAGTGGTTATAAATTTAGAAGATGAGGATGATAGAAAAGAAGTCATAATTGGAACTGTTATCATGCCTACAACTAAAGTAAAGCTGATAAATTTGCTCTAAGAGTTTCATGATATTTTTGCATGGCCATATCAAGATATGCCGAGTTTAGACCCAGAAATGGTGGTTCATAAGCTGCCTCTAAAACTAGAATGCAATTCAGTTCAGTAGAAATTGAGAAGAATGAAGCCTGAAATGCTATTGAAAATTAAAAAGAAGGTGAAGAAACAATTTGATGTTGGATTTCTCAAAGTGTCAAAGTATCCAAAATGGGTTGCTAATATTGTCTCGGTTCCCAAGAAAGATAAGAAAGCTAGAAT
>JBBYHM010026822.1:0-10129 GCA_038381775.1 Adansonia rubrostipa
TAGATTTGAAAAGTGGATAGAGTAGGATTAGTTCCAAAGGAGACATCAAGCTTAAGAAGAAAAATGCGAGCTTTCTTTCTAATAAATTATTATTATTTTTATTTTTTTCTAGAGAAATTGTTGTCTTAAGGGTTTGGTTATCAAAATTAGAAAATTTGAATTGAAATGTGAAATTTTTTTACAAAAAAAAAAAAATCAATGTCTTTATTGATGAGATTGATTTGGGTTTTTGTCTTTTCAGTGAATTTTTTAAATTCTGACAAATTTTGCTGATGCTTGATTCATGGGATACCAAATGTTGTGAGTTGGGGAATTTTGTTATGACTACACTATATATAAGGACATTTGAGTTTGCAGATCTCGCTTGGTTTAAGGTTTAGCGTTGCTGAAGAGGGATTTTCTTCTTATCCTAAACCTAATGGTTCTAATTTTTATTACTTATGTTTTTTTAATTACGTGAAAATGACATATATTTTAATAGAAAAAGTCATCAATGTCATTTTAATTAATTTTAATACTTTAATTTTATATGCCACATAGAAAAAGTCATCAATATCATTTGTAGTAGAGAAATTAAAATTTTTCAAAGTAATGTATAGGGACTAAATCCATATTTTCACTGCAGTAAAGAGATTATTTGCATAATTTGACCTAAAATTTAAGAGATTGAATATTGACCTAATAGTCAGGCCTATCAAACAAAAAATAAAAATAAAAAACCGGCAGTTCAAGACATTAAGAAGTAAGTTGATAACCTGGCGATTTGAGTGTTTTTATTGTATTTGAATATTTTATCATATTATAATCGTATTTAAGATATTTTATATTTATATAAATTTTAAATTAATAACTTGTATTTCATAGATTTTTAGATATTTATGTATTCGTCTTATTTTTTATATCTTGTCATATTTTTAGTCGTGCTTTAATTATTTAATCTTTATTAATTTTTTACTAAATTTATAAATATAAATAATTTAACTTATTTTTAAAGTTTACACTATAATACTATATATATGTATTGTTTATATAAGCAAAATTTCATAATACATAATATATAAAATAAATATATATAATGTCATAGTAAAATGCTCAGGCTAGGATCGGACTTCGAAAGTTAGAGCCAAAGCCCAGCCTATTTTTTAATTAGCTCTAATTTTTTTACCTAAACTCATTTTTCAGATCAAATATTTTTGTCCAAACCCTCTCAAATATAAAAAAGACCTTCAAATTTAGATGAATAGCCCAACTTTTAAATAAGTCTACTCTTCCCTAAACATATCAGAGAAGTCAATTTCCAGATTGCTCAATTTCTAGATTGGCTTGCATATCGTAAGGTAAAAGGTCCCAAAAACAAATGAGAGAACTAAAATTATTTTTAATTGCATGTCTTGATCTCGTAAAAGTCACTATTAAATAGATAACTACTCATAACTTATAATAAGAGTATGCATAACACAAATATACAAAAGGATATAACATATCTTAAATCAAACAATTGTTTTGTTTCAACAAGTATTTGGTATACTAGTAATTAATCCTAATATTTTTTAATATTAAAAAATAATTATTTCTGTGTAGGTTTTTTAGATATTGGAAATTAGCGTCGTTTCATTGAAATATAAGGACTTTAATATGATAAGATATGACAGGCCCTAGACAAAAATAAAAAAGATATTTTAAAGGCAAGTCCTATTTTTGACCTTATTTTTAGACTTCAAAACATTAAGTTATATAATATATATGTAAAAATATATCATCTATCTCGTATTATTATAAATCATACGAATTTATGATTTTTCTTTTTAGAATTGGTACTATAATTTATGAAAGTGATAAGTCATAATATTATAATTAAAATTATTCTGGAATTATAAGTAATAGAATTAATACTATAACTTTTTTTAATTGCTATCATTGTTTTCACTAAAGCTAGGATTAAGCCTCCGCTTTTTTGGGTTTATTTATTATAAATTTTTAATTACTTAATAATAATAAACTAATTTTAACTTAAATTGTATTAGATAATAATATTTCTTCAGTATTTTTATTTTTATATTTTAATAATATTAATATTATTATAATTGTTTTTATTAATTATGAAAAATAAGTTTATGATAATTGTTTATCTATAAATTATGTAATACAAACATTTTCGACTGTTATTTATATGCTTTTTTTAAAAGCTATTTAGATCTTAGTGTATAGTTATGTTTTTTTTGTTTATAGGAGTTGAAAGTAAAAAATGAAATAAAATAAAATTGTGGTTTGTATTTTATTTTCTGATTGGATCAACTTTCTCACATACTTTAGTAGCAAGTTCTTTTTTCTTTCTTCTTGTTAAATTAAAGAACTACTAATTCTTTTTCATATTTTATTTTACCTATTTATTTATTCAAATAAAAATCATAAATAATTAAAACAAAATTGTAGTTTATATTTAATTCTCTTGTTGGATTGACCTCTCACTCTTCATGCTAGTTAGCAGCAGTAATCAACGTGCGTGTTAATATAGGGGTTAACTTTTTTAAATAAATTATTTAAAATAAATAAGGATGACAATTGGCAGTAAGAAATTAGATATTCGTACTTTTTAATATATATTTTTTATTAATTTAGATGTTGAATTTACTATCAACGATCAATTAGAATGGATTTGCATATGAACTCATGGATATTTATTATATCCAAATCTACTTTCATTTTGATTCGGATGCTGTCAAATATTCGAATATGTTAGTCAAATGTCGCTTTATTTTTATAGATGACACATTTAGATATCTGAATTTGATATCTTTTTACATATTTAATTTTTATTTAATTTGATATTTAAATTTTTTATATTTTTAAAATTTTTATTTTAATAAATTTGAATATTTAACTAATTCGGGTATCTGATAAATATTACTTTTTAAAATGAATTAGGATAACAAGTGATTAATAATGGATTCGGATTCTAAATAAATTAAGCGCACTCAAATTTGGATAGTTAAAAGATTATGAAAATGTGATCCACATCCATCTTTAAAAGCATAAAATAATTAAACAAAAATATTACAAACTCAAATATTAAGTGGATTCAAATTTCAAATAAATTAAGTGATTTTAGATTAAAATATTTTAAAAAATATGAATATCTTATCTGCTTTTATATCTAAAAATAAATAATAAAATAATATAATATAAACTAAAAAAATCCTAAACTATATAAAGAAAAACTAAAACTAAAACTAAACCAAAATTTTAAAACAAAAAAAATTAAAACTTTTTAGAAAAACACTTACCACTTGTTGAGAAAAGAGCTCGATATGTATAAGCAAAAAAATGTTGTGGATTCAGATAATAAGCAAAATCATATTTCAAATAAATTAAGCAAATTTAAATTTTAATATTCAAAAAAGTTGTAACTTATTGATTTGCTTTTATCTCTAAAAACAAATAGTAAAATAAAATAATGAAAACAAAAAAAAAAAGCCCTTAAAACTATATAAAAAAATTAAAACCAAATTAAAAACTAAAAATTGAAAAGGACAACTCACCACGTCGAAGTGAAGAAAATCCACTTAGGGGATTTTTTTTTTTATGTATGGTATAGATATTATTTATATTATCTTGTTTTAATAATACTTTTTTTAATAAGTTAAAGATTACTAGGAATTGAATCTCTATTACTATAAAGCTAGAATCATAAATTCATAACTATAAGCCATTATTATAATTTATAAAGCTCTTGCCAATCTTATTATAAAATTATGTGTCATAATATTCATACTATAATTTTTCTTTAGTTGCTACGGTTGTCTTAGCTAATATCACACAATACAATAATTTATCTTGATTCGAAATTTTTCTAAATTTATTATCAATTGTTTTTAAGTCAAATTCAAAAAAGTCTTTAGTTTTATGTTTTTATGATTTTATTTTAAATTCTCACTTTTTAACTTCATTTTATACAATATAATATTTAAATCTTAAAATTTATTGATTTTTAATTCGGTTAATATGCTTATTAGCCCATAAAGTACATCCTTTTTCATGATTTAATATTATAAAAATATTCAAAATTATATATGTAAATTTGTATTCCATTAATCACGTTACCTTAATTGGCCAGTGCAGTTACATAAATGTTGATGTGAACTAATTTAGCGTTAGTAAGTCAGCATGTAGCAACGCCACGCTAATATTTTTCATTTTTATGTTTTAAAAAGTTAAAATTAGCAAATTAAAAAGTAGATAGAAGTTGAGAGAGAGAGAGAGAGAGAGAGAGAGAGAGAGAGAGATAGGACATTGGCCTGACTCCAGCAGATGAGATTGGCAACTGGTCGATAAGAGAAAAAGGAAATCTGGAAAAAGAGAAAATACGAAAAGAGAGAAAGAGAGCAAAAGAAGGAAGAGGTAATAGAGAAAGAAAGGAGAGGAAGAGAAAAGGCAGAAGGAAGTACAATGGGAAAGGCTGGTTGATACACAGGTTTGCCACAAGCTGGCTAGATCTGCAGCCGGTTGGCCAACGCCCTTTATCTCTGCTCTTCCCCTCTCTATTTCCTTCTTTCTCTCTCTCTCTCTCTCTCTCTCTCTCTCTCTCTCTCTCTTTTTTCATTTTTTCTATTTTTTGGATTTCATTTAAAATAAAAATAAAAATGTTTTAATTTTATTTTAATTTTTAATAATTTTAAATTTAAAAATAAAAATTTATGAAATGCTAATGTGGAAAAGTAGCCACGTTATATTTTCAATAAAAATTGTATAAGAATAGGCCATATAAAATCGCAGACATAGATAAATCAACTTATCGATGTAAACTATATAAAAACATGAACACAAATAAACTGCTTTCAAGACGTGTATCTATGCCATTATCTTTAAGGTTTTATTAGCTCCCATCACTGGTGTGCAAAAGGGCTACCGACATGTAAACCTCGAGGATACAATGAAACCAAATAACTGATTACGTATTGTATTGACGAAAACAATCCACTTGGCACTAAGCAGTGTATTACAAAATTAACAAACTTCGATAAAGGTCTTTGGCAGCAAGTTGTTAGAGAAGAAATCCGCAAGAATTTGACTATGGGAGATAATTAAAAAAAATTCAATAACATTTTCTTGTTGAACCTAGATATAGATATATATATATATATATATATATAAATATAAATATATAGGCTATTACATGCCTGTCTAAACAAACATAACTTTGTCTGAAAGTGTTTGTTTATACAGACACATTGTTAGAATAAGTCTGTCTGATTAAAACAAACAGTAAAAAAATCCTTACAAATATTATTCTTGGTTCAAACATGTCTTGTCTAAATAAATCTAATCATTTCATAATAATCAGGCAAAAAATAAAATTTTTAATTAATTAATTGTACATGTCCAACTATCAAGTGCTATATAATAATATTTATTATTATATTAATGTACAAATAGCCTACTCCAAGTGAGGTTTGCACCGTAACCACATGTATTCAATTTTATATATTTTTTTATATTTAAAGAACCCACTCTTTTAATTCTTTTTTAATGTGAGATTTTATTTCACACTTTATTTAAAAAATATTCAACAAATTGACATATCAACACCATGTTGATTAAAGTTTGAATACCTACCTAATAATTTTTTTTTTAAATATCAAATCATAAAAAATAGTATATTTTGGGAGCTAACATATGTTAAACCTTTCGAATTTATTTATTAATGCTTGTCTCTCACATTTTTATTTTTGTTCATCATTAACAAAAAAAAAAAATTAAGATATTTCCTTTAAGCGCATTTGTATATCAAATTAATTGTTTTATTTTTCTTATTTTGATAGTATTAGTACTATTAATATGTTATCAAAGTAAAAAAAATCAACAAATTGACATACACTTTTAGATAAAGTCATTCCAAACTTGCACTTGAATTGATTTAATTTCAATAAATAATGTATATATATTAAATTGGGACACATAATTGAACTATTCTTTAATTATGAATATATGTGTAGAATCTTCACATTTTTTTAACTTCTGTTTTAAGCCACAATATGATTTCTATTAGTAAATAAAAATATGTTTGGCATATTAAAAGATAATAGATGTTTTAATGTCCAACAAATAATCGATAACGTAAAAAATAGTGAAAATTGTTCCACAGATTCCATATAATATTATTAGTTGAATTTTAGCTTCAACCGCACTAGATTCCTTTACCTTCTGGCAAAAATATTCTCTGCCTGAAACTAATAACTGCTCTAGACAAAGACTAGAATATCTCCACCATTTTCTGAATTTTCTTTAGCGCCAATCCAACTAGCAACATCTCTAATAAATAATTAAGAATTCAATCATGTTGAATTCTCTATGATCCCTTAATTTCATCCTCATCTTTACCTTTGTGCTAAATATTCTCCTACCAGCACAAAGCATGCAATCGCTGCTAACTACCCATGTTTACACCTTGCTAGATTTTCTTTACCGAAGTTAATTGTAATAGAGTTCCATCTAAGTTGGCCCGTCTGGGCTTACCTTTATTGGATTTAGTCCATGTGGTTATGGCCTTTCTTTTTTGAACTGCCACGTGTTAACTTAAAGTTCTTAGGCGTTTGAGGAGTTGAGCTTCTAACCTAATATATTTAGATTTGATAATTCATGTCATCGTATCGTATTTTATGTCGTATTTTATTATTGATATAATATGATTATTTGATACATGAATACAATATGATTAATTAATTGTATCAAATTTTAAAATATAAATACGATACAGTTTATATTCGAGTTACAAACGACATGACACGATTAAAATTGATTTGTTTATATCTAATACGACATAACACGATTACAACATGAATAACACGATTAATATGACTAACACAAAAATATGATTAAGACACGAATTACACGAAAATAAGATTAGGACATGAATTAACACGAATATTGTCAACCAATCTACCAATCAACTTCATTTTTTCTCCGTTTTTAAGCTATTACACTTTCTAGCTATTTTTCATAAATTACAAATTACAATTCACACCATTAATAGTTATAATTTTAAAATATATAAAAAATTTGTTAAAATTAATATAGTAGCTTATTAACATTAATTAGTACTTCATATTTTTCAATTACTAATTTACTATTAATAATAATGAGTTAGTAGTATAATACAAACGTATAATCATCTTAATAGTTTAATATAATATTTAAATTACGAAACCTATTTTACTATTTATTAATAAGATTGAGCCTATACTTTAATTAGTTTATAAGGTGATTATATATTATTCTTATATTTATATTATATAACATTGAAGTAATTATTTATAAATTATAATCATAATATATTAGAAATTGTATGAACAAATTATGTTGGTTATATTTAACATTTATCTCAACAATTATATTATTACTAATAACTAAAATAAAATAGATATTAATCAAATGCTTAAAGTAGTATTTATATATTAAATAAATTTTTTAATTAAAAGTTTAAAATAATATTTATAGGTTACATATATATTAAATAATTATATTGAAAATTAACGTGTTTTATATATAAATTTGTTAATTTAAACGTGTCTATCCGTTTATGACACATTAAACGTGTTAACAGATACGATGGACACAATTATATGTTTACAACACGATAGATTCAAGTCTTAACTGTATCTTACATGTGTTATGCGTGTTTTACACGTTTATGACATAAAAATTTCATGTTATAAACGTTTCGACACGATTATGATACGAAATACGATTATATAAAACCCATATACGATTAAAACGTATCATGCGCATGTCATATTTTCATGTCGTATAAAAAATTGTCAGGTCTAAATATATTGCATTTAATTCATTAATTACTAACTTATCAATTTTTAGCCCAATTTAACATTAACTACGTAATTCTATGGCTAATGAATTTAATGCATTAATCGCTACTCATACATGGGTTGATTCAACTAAAAATCTTGTGGGTTGTAAGTGAATTTATAAGATTAAGCAGAATTTTTACCCTTTTTTAAGTGTTATAAAGCGCGCTTTTTGGCTTTGGGATTTAGTCAAAAAACAAGAATCACCTCTACGAAACTTTTAGCCTTTTTGTCAAGCCAACCACTATTCCTATTGTTCTTACTAATGCTATTTCTCAACAATGAATAATCATACAATTAGATGTTAAAAAAGCTTTTTTTTTTTTTTTGCATGGTTTCTTATCTAAAGTGGTATGTATGAAATAGCTTCTTGGTTTGGTTGATTATAATTCTCCTGCCCGCTTTATAATTTGTAGCCAGCCTTTACTGACTAAGCAAGTTTGTTGTGCTTAGTTTCACAGATTTGGTTCCTTTCGGGTCAGTCTTGGTTATTTTTTCTTCTAAAACTGACAGTTCTATATTTATTTATAAGTCTACTAATGGTATTATTGTTCTTTTACTTTATGTTGACGACATTATTCTCATTGGCAATAACTTTAACCTTCTTCATGCATTTATTTTTTAACTTTCCTCGATGTTTGGCATGAAAGATATTGGTGATCTTCATTATTTCTTTGGCATCGAAGTCCATACAGACTCTTTTGGTCTTCTTTTATCCCAAAAACGTTACCCCAATAAATTACCTGATAAGTTTTCAGTAGGAGTTGCTAATTCTACTTCTACGCTGATTCTTGCTAAGCCTGAGCCCTCTTTTTCGGACAGTGAATTGCTTGATGATCCCACAATTTATTGTAGTATGGTTAGAGGTCTTCAATAAGTGACATTAACTAGACCTGATATCACTTATGCCATTTGCAATTTTAATTGATGCAATGTCCTCGTTCTAGTCGTTTGCAAGCTGTAAAACACACCTTTTGATATCTGAAGGGCACTCTTGGATACAGGTTATTGTCGTTTGCATCAAATCATTTATCACTCACTGCTTACTTTGATGCTGATTGGGTTGGTTGTCCTGATAGCCGTAGATCCACCATAGGCTATGTTGTCCCGCTGCGTTCTTCTATTGTATCGTGGAATGCTAAGAAACAGCTAATTGCTTCCCATTCTAGAGCAGGATTAGAGTATCGATCTTTGCCTTTGCGGTGACTGATTCTTATTGATTATGTCAACTTTTATGTGATCTTGATGTCTATTTATCTCACCCCATTTTTTTTTTTCTTTTTAGGCAATTCAAGATAATATTATTCACTTACAATACAAACCAATATTAGTGCTACAAACCTTGCAGTTAATTATGACAATATTATATCACTCTTTTTTTTTTTTTTTTACGTGTCTATTTATCTCACCCTGTTATTGTTTATTATGAGAATATAAGTGCTGCATACGTTTTATAAAAGTAATGTTTTTTTACAAGGGTATATATATCGTAGAGTATTTTTGTCTTTCTAATATGTACATATAAACCTACTGTACCTAATTATTTTATAAAGTGAAAGCATTTCCTATCGCTAGCTTTTATATAAATCTCAATACTTATACTAATTAAATTAATTTAACTATTTTGTTGCAAAAAGATTGGACGTTATTATATGTGTGACGAAAAAAATAAGAGTGGTTTGATTTACTTTCAATATCCCTCGAGAATGATACTATTATCACTAAATAGTGGGCTATAATCATTCTAGCATTATATAATTAAATGCCTAAAATAATTTTTATATATCTATACTATATAAGTATCATAATTAAAATTTAGAATAACCTTTACAGTTTATATGTTACATTAATATTAACTAGGTTATTTTAAAGTGTTAAATGTATTTATTTATAAGTATTTACACATTTAAGAGACAATTAACTAATTATTTTTTATACATATTATACATAAGTGATAACATGCTAAGACACAATTAATTAAATTGTCGTAAATCTGTCTTAGATATATTATCTATGTTAAAAAAGTTTAGGATACAATGTAATAATTTAAATAAAATGTACCTCTAGCCATTGTTGATCAAGAACCCAGTCTCGCTCCAAATACACGAAGACGAACACTCTGTATAAGCCTTCTAGTCTCTATCCTTTTCTTGATAATTACCTTATGATGGTGCACAGGCAATTTCTATAGATTAGACTAGGGACCTATATTAGAAGACTAATTAGAGTTATATCCTACCATCAAGGAATCTGTATTCTAATTAGTTACT
>JBBYHM010026833.1:0-10129 GCA_038381775.1 Adansonia rubrostipa
GACAAAGATAAGTGACTATAAATTATTATTTGTTAATAATATAAATTCAGTAATGTAATTTGATTAAATTAAATATTTATAACTTACATAAAGTTGATGCTAAGTTAAATGGCCTAAAATATAAATTGCCCACTTAAAACACTTTGTTGATGGATCACTTAACTGATAGAAATCAAACCTAGAATTTTAAAGAAGAATGATATTTAACCAATTTGCTACTGTATTACTGTGCCAAAGAAAATCCAGCAGTCAAGATTTGAACATAGAATTTTAGCCTTTTATAAATTTAAGAAGTGCTACCTACAGCAGATTTGTTAAACATAATCATATTCATTAAAAGAAAAAAAAGGATTTGCTAGGCTGTGTTTCTTATCATAATTCATAAAGGTTGAAAATTGCAACCTAAATATCATTGTGTTAGTAGAATTTTTCATTGGTCAGATTGTGATTTAGAAATTTTTTTTCAAGTTAGGATTGGTTTCGAGCTTGTTTGATAGCTAGTTTTACTATTTAAATAATATTAAAATAAAAAATTATTTTTATATTAATATTTATATATCTTATAATTAAATTTAAATAAAAATATTTTTATTATTAAATAATAATTCTAGTTGGTACTATTAAATAAATAAAATTCTTATTTAAGATTTGATCCATATCGGTCAAGCTTGCCAAACTGTGCGAGTAGTATAAGCGTCTAGCTTTGATTTTGGATATATCTTTTAATTTCTAAGCTAATTTGGTAAATCTCTCTTACCCAATGTTCTATGTACATGTTCACCAAATTTTAGGTAAACTTGTTGTTATTAATCTAGTTGCTATAAATACTAACGGCTAAAAGAGTTTTCCTTTTTAACTTTAAAATTGATGATATCTAATTTATACTTACAAAATCTTGTTCTTTAGTTTTGTTTGAATCAATCTTGATTGAATATTTGGTTGTGATCCCCTAAGAAAATTGACCAAAAGTGTTTAACAAGATTGCTAAATCATTTTGCTTGTAAGAGTAGTTTCTTATTCCAAATCTAGCTAATTAAGTTTAATAAGAGAAGAAATCGTATATACTTGATTTCGAATTCAAAACTCGTTGATTGTCAATTTTAATAAGTAATTATTAGACTTATTCGAAGGTCGAATAATTTACCTATCTTGTTTTGAACTGTTATTAGGTTTAAGTTTTCTTATTTTAGCTAATCTGACTCGAATCATTATTTTATTTAATAAAATAATATTTTTTGTTTAATTGTAAAAATATATAAGTATTAATATAAAATTAATTTTTAATATTTTAATATATTTTAAACAGTGAATTAGGCTTATGAGCTAGACCAAATAAAATTTGAAAGAATTTAAAATTTTTTAGATCGTAACCCAATTAAACCCATGAGCTGATTTAGTGATTAAATTGACCAATCAAACTAAGATTTAAAATCAATCTCATAATTTGGATTGATGTGATTTAGTGATCAAGGCACAGGATTTGCTTTCATGTCTGCATCATGCATGCTAAATGAAAAGCAACAATTAATGAATTGTTATTAATAAGTAGCCATAGTTTTTTTTTTCTCTTTTCTCTATGATTAACCATTAAAAATATATATCTTATATACGATTAACCATTAAAAATATATATTTTATACACTTTCAGTGAAAAAAATTTATAAGTTAGATTAGAAGGATAACACATGTTTTAATTTTTTTATTTCTTTAAATATAATTTAAGGGACTTCATCCCAATAGCACTGCTTGTAGAGCCTTTTAACTTCACTGGCAATGTATCAAATAATCGATTGATTAACCAAACTAAAGTTGTTTTAGAAATTAATTATCAAAATAATTTTGTTTTAAAACATATTATCAAAAATAATGTTGTATTAAAATATATTACCAAACTAATGCTTTTTTTTGCTGCATCAACATATTTTGATTGTCTTTTAAATTTTTTTCATATATGATTTTTTTATTTTAAATATGAGTTATTCGATACGAAAAAATAATTAAAATATGGCACAACATGAAAAAATTGAACAAATATGACACGAAAAATAGGACATATATATGAAAAATAACGTGAGTTAAAATAAATACAGGACACGAAAAAAATAACACTAATGCATGAAAAAATAATAGACCTAAAATACATGGATCATCAAGTAAAGAAACAAATAAGCATTCATTATCCTTTTTCTTTCACGTAGATGCTTCTATCACGGTCATTTCGAATGGATTATCAAGTAATCTTTTTTAGTTTCCTTGTTATTACACTTAGTGTTGGTATTCACGATTTTTCGATGAATGATTTGATAAGCAAATTACCAAGACAACTAAATGTTAATTTTAGGCAATTTGCTCAGTATATTGATGTCGATGACAAAGTTGGTCAAAGTCTTTTCTACTATTTTGTCAGAGCTGAAAAGGATCCTATGACTCAACCGCTCACTGTTTGGATAACTGGATGTCCCTCGGTTGAAATCCAGGTCGTGCTTGCCATCCGATCGTGTGTCTCGATTGACTAGTTGCCAGCTTCAGTGATGGAGACCCGTCGGGGTCCAAGTGATCTGAGGCGAGGTGCCCTGACCCTTGGTTTTCAATCGGTTGGCTTGCATGTGTGGGGAATTCGATGAAGGTCGTGCCTGGGATCGTGCCCATGTGCCTGGCATGGTGCGTCTCTAGGCAGCGATCCCTCAGTTGAAATCCAGGGTGTGCTTGCCATCCCATCGTGTGCCTCGGTTGACTAGTTGCCTTACGTCGGTGATGGAGACCCTTCGGGGTCCAAGTGACCCGAGGTGAGGTGACCCGACCCTTAGTTCTTGATTGGTTGGCATGCATGTGTGGGGAATTCGGTGAAGCTCATGCCTGGCATGGTTCGCCTATAGGCAGCGGTCCCTTGGTCGAAATCCAGGTCATGCTTGCCATTCGGTCGTGTGCCTTGGTTGACTGGTTGCCTTGCTTCGGTGATAGAGACCCTTCGGGGTCTAAGTGATCCGATGCGAGGTGCCCTGTCCCTATGTTCTCGATCGGATGGCGTGCATGTGCGGGGAATTCAATGATGCTCGTGTCTAGGATCGTGCACATGTGCCTGGCATGGTGTGCCCTCAGGCAGCGGTCCCTCGATATAAATCCAGGCCCTGTTTGCTATCCAGCCATGTGCCTCGATTGACTGGTTGCCTTGTGTCAGTGATGGAGACCCTTCAGGGTCCAAGTGATCCCTAAGGAGGGATAACTGGCTTGTGGCAAGCACTTGGACCTCGATGGTGGGCAGGGCACGCCTCGTGTGCTTGCCTCGGTGCCCGCCCAGGCCATCACTCGGGTGGGAGAGAAAAAAGTGTCCCTGTTCCAGACGTGGGTATGTCTGCTGCTTGTATAGCTGAAAAATCTCTTAAACTCTTTAGAGGAGAGTGATATTTGAGCAACAGGGGTTGGGGTGCTAGGGTGCACACGCAGGGTGCCTACCGGGCACACGGGGTAGAGCCTCAGCACCACCCCTCCCTACACTCGCCGGGACTCCGCCACAGTCAGACGGGCTCACAGGCGGTGCTCCAGTGACGGTGCTGACGACCCTGAGCAAGGCATCGGCAGCACGTGCAGAGGCCCACGCGTGTGCAAGGAGTCCCTCCCCCCTCGACAATGGCGCCATTCGTGCTTGCCATCTGGATGACTCAACCGTTCACTGTTTGGATGACTCAACCGCGCACTGTTTGGATAACTGGAGGTCAGTTTCTTTTATCTAGACTTGAAAGTGAATGTCAGATATAGATGTTTATGATATGAATATATTTAAATTTTCTTTTATAAATCTTCACATATTTGAAGAATTATAGTTTCATGCCTATACCTAATTTGAGAAATAATGAATGCTCATGTAGAAAAATGTTCATGAACCATGCCATATATGATGAAAAGAAGATTGAATTTTATTTCATGAAATGTTCAGGACTTGGCTATTCTTCAGTTGTAGATGGATTTTCAAGTGTTGGTCCCTTTGTTACTACAAATAATGCTCGTGGTCCCCAAGGAAATTTATATTCTTGGAACAAAGGTTTTCTATATTTTTAATGTATAGCATAGATTTGATAATTTGTGTATGTGTGTCGCATTTTTGTTTTTCTATATCATTCATGTAAATATAAACACAACAGAAGTCTTGAGTATGTTAAAGTCTAAAATATTTCTATATGATATACGTATTAAACATGTCGTATATATTACACGATTTTCATGTTTATTAAAAATGTTATATTCATATCATATTTTTATATCGTGTGTCTTAATTTTTCAACTAATATATATGTTCTAGTGTCAAACCTTCTGTTCATCAACTCCCCTATTGGATCTAGATGGTCTTATTTAAACACAAGTAGTGATTATCATAATGGGGATGATAGCACTAGTAAGATGAAAACGCAAAATAAATATTTATTTTTTTCTTTTTAGTTTTACTTTAAATATTCTAGACATTTTTCTTGCATAGTCCAAAAATCTTCATTTATTTATTTCTTTGAGATAAAATTTTGATTACATTCATGCTAAAATGGCATGAAAAGTATCCAAATTTCAAGTCTAGAGATTTATATCTTGTAAGAACGAGTTTTGCAGGTTCAACAAATATTCTTTTCCTACTTTCAAACTGCATAACAAAAAATTTAAATGATCAATAGATACTTAATGAAAGTAAAATAAAAAATAAAGATCATTCTAACATATTATTTCTTCATTATATTTTCCAATATATATGTATATATCCTACTTTAATGTACAATTAGAGCTATTTAAAGATTGGATTTTAAGCATGATATTTGAAATCAGTCTAATTTAATTTGACCTAAATTACCATTTAATTATCAAACATTATGCTTTTAATTAAATTTTTAATGAAAATATATAATATCAATATAAATATTTTAATTTTGGAATAATAAGACAAATTTTTTTGAGTTTAATGGATCGAAACCCAATTCAAACCTTGAGTATAAAAATTTGGTAGACAATCCATGAATAAATCTTTGTATTATACACAACATTGTTACATAGTCATAAAAGCTAAGAAATATTTGTGGTTTTTTTTTTCATGGCATTTTGTACCTAATCTTGGTAATTCTTTACTTGATCACAACAAACGATCAAAAGAATTCAAGGTTAACGACAAAGGATTGGTCATAAGTACAACTCTGTCTAATTAAATAAAGTACCACTTTTTATATGTATATAATTGTATAGATGGATTCAGATCTATTTATAGGTTATGTTGTAGCCTAATTTTTTTTTTCACATAAGCCCGAATGGAGTCAGACCCAGTCTAGCTCAAAAGCTCATATCACTCTTAAAAAATATATTAATATTTATATATTTTATAATTAAATTTAAATAAAATATATTGTTTTATTAATGAACAATAATTTGGGTCGGATTGGCCTGGATTGAAAAAATCATTATTCAGATTCAAACTAATACAAACCAAACCTATTGATTTGGACAAAAAATGTAGCCCTTAAACATGTCTAGATCAATTAGTGCAATGTTAATCATAAGATTTGATGGTGGATTTTCTTTTATTTTTATAACTTTTTAACAGCTGGGGAACCCAATGCTTCATAGAAAGCCAGACATTCTAGCAAGGGTTGATTTCTTTTTCTCTCAAGGGATGACTAATAGTGAATTGCATGAGCAAATCATGATAGAATGCAATGTCATCGATGAAAGAAATTACTTTTCTAACATCAAAACCAATTGGACCACCACATGCAAAGATATTATGACTAAAGCACCTTTGAATGCTTTCAAGACTAACAACCCTACAACTGCTGATGGCAAACTTTTTGATGTGCTTCGTAATCCCCACGCTAGAAATATGCAACAATTAATTTTAGGCAAAGAGGTGTTCATTTATTTTCTTTCTTCTTTCTTTTACGTTCTTTTTACTTTGATTGCATCGAGATTAGGGACAATTGATGTTAGACAACTTTTTTTTTTGTTAATTTTCATTTATTGATATCAGTGCAATAATTTTTATTTTTCTCCAGGTTTCTATGGTTAGCTACGAAGTTGACATGTGCCTTTCGTTTAAGGCAGATTTCTATTTCAATCTCTCAGAAGTTTAAAAGCTTTCCATGGCAATCAAACCAACTTGTCAAATGTATGGAAGGGTAGTTTCACGTAAGTTTTCCTATAATTTGAGTAAAGTAGATTCTTGTTAAACTTGGAGCTTAATTTGATTGATTAATGCAATCACTCTTAAGAAATGACATTTGGTAAGTATAGGGTTCAACATCTTAATATCTGTAACTCTTTTCTTTATCTTCACACATAACCTTTTTCATAGCAACGAAAAATTAGATTCCTATTGAACTTATCTTAGCCTTGTTAATTCATGCAATCACTATTAAAAAGTGACAGTTAGCAATTATGGAGTTCAAATCTTAATATCTCCAGATTGCAACCTATTTCACACCAACAAAAACATAAATTCTTTTTTACTAAGTTGTCATGTAAAAATTGCTAACCCAAAATTTTCTTCACATTATTTTTTAAAGATAATTTGACATACGATGATAATGATAAAGACGTTGACATGCTTCCTATGCTTAAAAAGCTTCTTCAACAATTTGTTCCCATTACAATACTCAGGTTGGTATTGTGTGTCAACTTTTCTTACTATATGTTCAACTAAAAACGTAAAATAAATGAAAAAATAAAAGTAAATGATTTTAGTAGAAATTCATACCATAAAATGTTTATTTTCTTTTTTTTATTGCATTTGATTATATATCATGTTGCAGTGGAGACCAAGACGACATAGTACCAACGATAGGAACCTTAAAACATTTAAACAAGATGACTGAAGAGTTAAATATCAATTTGGCAAAAGAGAAAGCTTGGAGTCATGAAGACAAGGTTATTTGTTCATCCATTTCAATTCCACTTTGATATATATATATATATATATATATATTTATTTTATTTTCTAATTAGACCTATCTAAAAATTCGATTATCTATTTGTTCTATTAGATCCAATTTAGTCCGAAAGCTTGAAAATGATATTTTATGTAAAGCATGATTGGCTAAAATTGCTATTTAATAATTAAAATTATTTTTCTTTAAACCTAAATATAAATATCATTTTATATTTATATTTATATTTAACAGGCTAAATTGAAATCTTGGACAAATAAATTTTTTGTTATTTGAGTTTTGCTCGAGCCAACTTATAGATAACTCTAATTATAATTAGCACAATTTGAATTGTTTTTTAATAAAAATTAATTAATAATATTGAACAGGATGGAGGGTGGAAGTACTTATTTGGAGACTTACTTACATTCTTCACAATCAGGGGAGTTGATCATCATGTTACATTTTCTCAACCATCATAAGCATTATACATTTTCATAAATATTGTGATAAATCAAACGCACTAAGTGTGGCAATGGAACTTACGAAGCACTTGGATCATATCTAATCCATCATTCATTAACACAAGATTTGTTGGCTATAATATTTTATTAATTAAGTTGCTGTAAACTAATGAAAGTATTTTTTTTAATAAATATAAGCATGAAATTGGAACACATGAAACTTGAAAATTTATTTTATGATGCAATGTTAATCATTTATAGTTAATTAATTACACTGTTTGCACTTATATGCTAGCAAAATATTTTCTTGCATTTATAGTTAATTATTTATTTTATTTAACAAAATAATTATTCATGAATTTAATTCAATGAAAATTAGTTATAATAAAACACTTTTATGTACATATTTTTTGACATGAAATTAAAACAAGAAGATGAAAAGCAAAAGATTTACAACACAAGCCTTTAGGCACTAAATCCAAACAAAAGTAGGCCCTAATGACATTGGGCTTTAACTAAAAGATATTATGGACCAAGTTTAGGCAAACTGGGTCACAAGATTATCTAAGTCACGGGTTGGGTTGGCATTTTTCTTTTCCTTTTGTTTCTTCTTCTCTTTTTATAAGGACCTTAGATCTATGATTCGAGTCCCTAATGAAGCCTCATCTCATTGTCTCTATGACTTGCATTATCCAAAGGTCACTCGTGTTACTGACTACTCCTTGTCTGTGTGACATAGGAGTGCTAGGACTTGCCATTATTTAGGTATTATCCTCTCTAGGTCTCACAGGCCTTCAAAGTTTTATCAACACAAAGGGTGCCATTTGCCAAGTAAGAAGGCATAGCATGTGCTAGTCTTTGAGCATCACCAATGCCTTATCTTGGCAATACCATAACTAGGAACAATTTTAGGAGGATGAATTTGATGCACAAGGATCTTATAATTGTAACTCATTATAAATCCTTTGTAAGGCTAAATTTATTCCATGGGCTTATCTAATCCATGGTTCATGATTGTTAATATAAAAGAAAACTTTGTATCACTAAACTAAGTGATTAATTTGCATTATTAATTAATGTATGCTTTATCCAAGCTGATTGATCTAGGTCATATACTAACATAAAGATGGACTACCTGCACCACCACAACTCTTAGATTTAAACAAGTATTGATATGAAATTATTGGTGTATGACAATGGTGTAGCTTGGTTTGCCATAAAACAATCTATTATTAGTATAGCAATCTTGATTGGTAAAAAAATCAGATAGAAAATAACATTTTTAAAAAATTAAAAAAATATATAAATAGATTTAAATGAGCTAGAGTTATAAATTTATAAATATGAGATTTAGATAAAATTTGAATCTCACATTTTGAACAAAATACCATACATATATCCACCTGAACCGAACACCTCTACCTTAGAAAACCTATTATCAGAGACATTAACTACCATCAAGTCTTGCTTGTTCCAATATAAGAGTGTACAAAATTTTTTCCACTGCCAGGATTCAAATATGGAATTTTAACATTAGAAATTTAGCCATTTTGTAAGAAATTACAAACAAATTTATATAAAAATACTTATGGTAACCAAGACAATCAGCCACTTATGCTAACTCTGTTATATTATTTTAATGAAAAAATTAATTTAATATGCATATGTCGCTTTGGCTAAAACAAGTCACATATGTATGCTAAGTTAGTTTTTTCGTTAAAATTACTTGACAAAGATAAGTGACTACAAATTATTATTTGTTAACAATATAAATTCAGTAATGTAATTTCATTAACTTAAATATTTATTACTTACGTAAAAGTTGAAGCTTAGTTAAATGACCTAAAATATAAATTGTCTACTTAAAACACTTCATCAATATATCACTTACTGATAGAAATTGAACATGGAATTTTAAAGAAGAATGAAATTTAACTAATTTGCTACTATAGATTTACAATTTCCTATGCCAAAGACAATCTAGCAGTCAAGATTTAAATATAGAATTTTAGCCTTTTATAAATTTAAGAAGTAATGCCTACAGCAGATTTGTTAAACATGATCATATTCATTTAAAAGAAAAAAAAGGATTTGCTAAGTTGTATTTCTCATCATAATTCACAAAGGTTGAAAATTGCAACATAAATCTCATAGCATAAGTAGACTTTTTCATTGGTCGGATTATGATTTTGAAATTTTTTTCAAGTTAGGACTGGTATCGAGCTTGTTTGATAGCTAGTTTTACTATTTAAATAATATTAAAATAATAAAAAATATTTTTATATTAATATTTATCTATTTTATAATTAAATTTAAATAAAAATATTTTTTTATTATTAAATAGTAATCAAGTTGGTATTGTTAAATAAATAAAATTCTTATTTAAGACTTGATCCATATAAGTAAACCCTACCAAACTGTGTGAGTAGGTCTAGTATCTAGCTTTGATTTTGGATGTATCTTTTACTTTCTGAGCTAATTTGGCAAATCTATCTTACCCAATGTTCTATGTACATGTTCACCAAATTTTGGGCAAACTTGTTGTAATTAATCCAGTTGCTATAAATACTAGCAGCTAAAAGAGTTTTCTTTTCAACTTTCAAATTGATGATATCTTATTTATACTTACAAAAATCTTGTTCTTTGGTTTAATCAATGCTGACTGAATATTTGTTTGTGATCTAGTAGGAAAATTGACCGAAAGTGTTCAACAAGATGGCTAAATCATTTTGCTTGTAGGAGCAATTTCATATTCCAATTTGGCTAATTAAGTGT
>JBBYHM010026844.1:0-10128 GCA_038381775.1 Adansonia rubrostipa
ATAATCAAAGTTTATCCATGGAATGAGACAAAGTTGGATATCCATAATAATCTCCTTTCTTTTTGTTATTGCCACTACAATCATGTTTTCCACATTAGGATACACTTATTGATGCTTTGGATTTGCAAGAAAAGCTTTTCTTTCTAGCATTTTCCTTACGATCAAAGTTCATCTGAGAAATGACACAAACTTGGATACTTATAATAATCTCCATTCCTTTCTCTTATTGGCACTATAATCAAGTTCTCCACATTGGGATCCATGATGATGATTCTTTGGATTTGCAAGAAAAGCTTTTCTTTCCACCATTTTCCTTGCAATTAATGTTCACTCGTGAAATGGAACAAACTTGGATACTCATAATAATCTCCATTCTTTTTCTTATTGGCACTACAATCATGTTCTCCACTATGGGATGCATGATATTGATGTTTTAGATTTGCAAGAAAAACTTTTCTTTTCACCATTTTCCTTATAATCAAAGTTCGTCTGAGAAATGAGACAAACTTGATACTCATCATAATCTCCATTCCTTTTGTTATTGGCACTACAACCATGTTGCCCTCATTGGGATACACGATATTGATGCTTTGGATTTGCAAGAAAAGCTTTTCTTTCCACTATTTTCCTTGTAATTAATGTTCACTCGTGAAATGTGGCAAATGCCGATACTTATAATAATCTCCATTCTTTTTGTTATGGGCACTACAATCACGTTCTTCCCATTGGGATATACGATATTGATGCTGTTGATTTGCAAGAGAAGCTTTTTTTTCCACCATGTTCCTTATAGTCAAACTTCGTCTGTGAAATACGATAAATTTTCATAATAATCTCCATTCTTTTTGTTATAGGCACTACAATCATGTTCTCCATATTGTGATACATGATATTGACACTTTGGATTTCCAAGAAAAGCTATTCCTTCCACCATTTTCCTTATAATCAAGGTTCATCTGTGGAGTGAGACAAACTTGGATGCTCATAATAATCTCCATTCCTTTTGTTCTCCATTCTTTTTATTGTGGGCACTACAATCATGTTCTACACGTTGGGATACACGATATTGATGCTTTGGATTTGCAAGAAAAGTTATTCCTTCCACCATTTTCCTTATAATCAAGGTTCATCCGTGAAGTGAGACAAACTTAGATACTCATAATAATCTTCATTCCTTTCGTTCTCCATTCTTTTTGTTGTGGGCACTACAATCATGTTCTACACGTTGGGATACACAATATTGATGCTTTGGATTTGCAAAAAAAGCTATTCATTCCTTTATTTTCCTTGCAGTTAATGTTCACCCGTGAAATAGGATAAACTTTGATACTCGTAAAAATCTCCATTCTCCTTGTTATGGGCACTACAATCATGTTTTCCTCATTAGGATACACGATTTTGATGGTTTGGATTTTCAAGAAAAGCTATTCTTTCTACCATTTTCCTTGTAACTAATGTTCACCCATGAAATAGGACAAACTTTGATTCTCGTAACAATGTCCATTCTTTTTGTTATAGGCACTGCAATCATGTTCTCCACATTAGGATACATGATATTGATGGTTTGGATTTGCAAGAAAAGCTTTTCTTTCCATGAGTTTCCTTCTAGTTAATGTTCATCCGAGAAATGAGACAAACTCGGATACTGATAACATTCTCCATTTCTTTTGTTAGTGGCACTAAAATCATGTTTTCCTCACTGGGATGCACGATATTGACGCTTTGGATTTGCAAGAAAAGCTTTTCTTTCCACCATTTTCCTTCTAATTAATGTTCACCCATTAAATGGGATAAACCTTGATACTCATAATAATCTATATTCTTATTGTTATGGGCACTACAATCATATTCTCAACATTGAGATACATGATATTGATGCTTTGGATTCTCAAGAAAAGCTTTTCTTTCCACCAATTTCCTCATAATCAAAGTTCATCCCTGAAATGAGACTAACTTGATGCTCATAATAATCTCCTTTCTTTTTGTTATCGGCATTACAATCATGTTCTCCTGGTCGAGATAGATGATATTGATGCTTTAGATTTACAAGAAAAGCTTTTGTTTCCACCATTTTCCTTATAATCAAAGTTCATTCGTGAAATGAGACAAACCTGGATACCCATAATAATCTCAATTCTTTTTGTTATTGCAGCAACAATCATGCTTTCCACATTGGGATACACAATATTAATGCTTTGGGTTTGCAAGAAAAGCTTTTCGTTCCACCATTTTCCTTGTAATTAATGTTCACCCGTGAAATGGGACAAACTTTGATACTCATAATAATCTCCACTCTTTTTGCTATTGGCACTACAATCATGTTCTCCTGATTGGGATAGATGATATTGTTGCTTTGGATTTGCAAGAAAAGCTTTCCTTTCTACCATTTTCCTTATAATCAAAGTTCATCAGTGATATCAGACAAACTTGGATACCCATAAAAATCTAAATTCCATTTCCTATTGGCAATCATGTCCTCCATATTGGGATATAAGATATTGTTGTTTTGGATTTGCAAGAAAAGCTTTTCTTCTAGCTATTTTCCTTGCAATTAATGTTCACCCATGAAATGGGGCAAACTTCAATACTTGTAATAATCTCCATTCTTTTTGTTAGAGGCACTACAATCATGCTCTCCACATTGAGATACACAATATTGATGCTTTGGATTTGCAGCAAAAGCTTTTTTTTCCACCATTTTCCTTATAAATTAAAGTTCATTCACAAAATAAGACAAACTCGGATACCCATAATAATCTCTATTCTTTTCATTAGGGGCACTACAATAATGTACTCCCCATTGGGATACATGATATTGATTCTTTGGATTTGCAAGAAAAGCTTTTCGCTCCAGCATTTTCGTAGTAATTAATGTTCACTCGTGAATGGAACAAACTTTGATACTCATAATAATGTCCATTCTTATTTTTTTGGGTCCTATAATCATGTTCTCCACATTGGGATACACGATATTGATGCTTTAGATTTGCAAGAAAAGCTTTTCTTTTCACCATTTTCCTTATAATCAAAGTTCATCTGTGAAATGAGACAAACTTGGATACTCAAAATAATCTCCATTATTTTTCTTATCGGCACTACAATCATGTTCTCATTGGGATACACGATATTGATGCTTTGGATTTACAAGAAAAGCTTTTCTTTCCACCATTTTCCTTATAATTAATGTTTATCCATGAAATGAGACAAACTTGGATACCTGTAACAATCTCTATTCTTTTTGTTATTGGCACAATGTTCATGTTCTCCACTTTGGGATACATGATATTAATGCTTTGGATTTGCAAGAAAAGCTTTTCTTTCCACCATTTTCCTTATAATCAAAGTTTACTCGTGAAATAAGATAAACTTGGATTCCCATAATAATCTCTATTCTTTTTGTTATTGGCACAATAACCATGTTCTCCACATTGGGATACACGATGTTGATGGTTTGGATTTGCAAGAAAAACTATTGATTCCCCCATTTTCCTTGTAATTAATGTTCACCCTTGAAATGGGACAAACTTTGACACTCGCAACAATCTCCATTCTCTTTGTTATGGGCACTATAATCATATTTTCCTCAATGGGATACATGATATTGATGCTTTGGATTTGCAAGAAAAGCATTTCTTTTCACCATTTTCCTAGTAATTAATGTTCACCCATGAAATAGGACAAATTTCGATACTCATAATAATCTCCATTCTTTTTGTTATGGGCACTACAATCATGCTTTCCCCATTGGGAAACACGATATTGATGATTTGCATTTGCAAGAAATGCTTTTCTTTCCACCATTTTCCTTATAATCAAAGTGCATCCAAGAAATGAGACAAACTCAAGCACTCATAATAATCTCCATTCTTTTTGTTATTGGCACTACAATCATATTCTCTTTATTGGGATACACAATATTGATGCTTTTGGTTTGCAAGAACAGCTTTTCTTTCCACCATTTTCCTTATAATCAAAGTTCATTTATGAAATGAGACAAACTTGGATACCCACAATAATCTCCATTCTTTTTGTCATTGTCACAAGTTCTCCAAATTGGGATACATGACATCGATGCTGTGGGTTTTGCAAGAAAAGCTTTTCTTTCCATAATTTTCCTTCTAGTCAAAGTTCATCCATGAACTGAGACAAACCTGGATATTCATAATAATCTCCATTCTTTTTGTTGTTGGCACTACAATCATGTTCTCTACATTGGGATACACGTTATTGATGCTTTGGATTTGCATGAAAAGCTTTTCTTTCCACCATTTTACTTATAATCAAAGTTCATGCCTGAAATGAGAGTAACTTGGATGCTCATAATAGTCTCCTTTCCTTTTGTTATTGGCACTACAGTCATTTTTCCCCCAATAGGATACATGATAATGATGCTTTGGATTTTGCAAGAAAAGCTTCTAGCATTTTCCTTATAATCAAAGTTTATCTGTGAAAGGAGACAAACTTGGATACTTATAATAATCTCCGTTCTTTTTGTCATTGGCCCTAGAATCATGTTCTCCTCATTAGGATACACAATATTTACGGTTTTGATTTGCAAAAGTAGCTTTTCTTTCCACCATTTTCCTTTTAATCAAAGTTAATTTGCGAAATAAGACAAACTTGGATACCCATAATAATCTTCATCCTTTTTGTCATTGGCACAATAATCATGTTCTCCATATTGGGACACACGATATAAGTGCTTTGGATTTGAAAGAAAAGCATTTCTTTTCACCATTTTCCTTATAATCAAAGTTAATTTATGAAATGAGACAACCTTGGATACCCAAAATAATCTCCATTCTTTTTGTTATTGGTGTAACAATCATATTCTCCATATTGGCAAACATTACAAGAAAAGCTTTTCTTTCCACCATTTTCCTTATAATCAAAGTTCATCTATGAAATGAGACAAACTTGGATACTCATAATAATCTCCATTCTTTTTGTTATTGGCCCCACAATCATGTCCTCCTCATTGGGATACAGAATATTGATGCTTTTGATTTGTAAGAACAACTTTTCTTTCCATCATTTCCTTATAATCAAAGTTTATTTGTGAAATGAGGCAAACTTGGATACCCTTAATAATCTCCATTCTTTTTGTCATTGGCACAACAATCATGTTCTCCATATTGGGATACACGATATTGATGCTTTAGATTTTGCAGGAAAAGCTTTTCCTTCCACAATTTTCCTTCTAATCAAAGTTTATTCGAGATATGAGATAAACTTGGATACTCATAATAATCTCCATTCTTTTTGTTACGGGTGCTAGAGTCATGTTCTCCCTATTAGGATACACGATATTGATGCTTTGGATTTTGTAAGAAAAGCTTTTTTTTCCACCATTTTCCTTATTATCAACGTTCATCCATGAAATAAGACAAACTTGGACACTCATAATAATCTCCATTCTTTTTGTTACGGGCGCTAGAGTCATGTTCTCCATAATAGGATACACGATATTGATGCTTTGGATTTTGCAAGAAAAGCTTTTCTTTCCACCATTTTCCTTATTATCAAAGTTCATCCTCAAAATGAGACAAACTCAGATACTCATAATAATCTCTATTTTTTTTATTGGCACGACAATCATGTTCTTCTCATTTGGATACACGATATTGATGCTTTGGATTTGCAAGAAAAGTTTTTCATTCCACTGTTTTCATTATAATCAAAGTTCATCCATGAAATGATACTAACTTAGATACTCATAATAATCTCTATTCTTTTTGTTACGGGAGCTAGAGTCATGTTCTCCCTGTTGGGATACATGATATTGATGCTTTGGATTTTGCAAGAAAAGCTTTTCTTTCCACCATTTTCCTTATTATCAAAGTTTATCAGCAAAATGAGACAAACTTGGACACTCATAATAATCTCCATTCTTTTTGTTACAGGTGCTAGAGTCATGTTCTCCATATTAGGATACACGATATTAATGCTTTGGATTTTGCAAGAAAAGCTTTTCTTTCCACCATTTTCCTTATTATCAAAGTTCATCCATGAAATTAGATAAACTTGGATACTCATAATAATCTCCATTTTTTTGTTATGGGCACTACAACCATGTTCTTTACGTTGGTATACACGATATTGATGCTTTGGCTTTGAAAGAAAAGTTTTTCTTTCCACCATTTTCATTATAATCAAAGTTCATCCGTGAAATGAGACTAACTTGGATACTCATAATAAACTCTATTTTTTTGTTATTGGCACTACAACCATGTTCTACAGGTTGGGATACACAATATTGATTCCTTGGATTTGCAAGAAAAGCTTTTCTTTCCATCATTTTCCTTGTAATTAATGTTTACCTTTGAAATGGGATGAACTTTGATACTCGTAACAATCTCCATTCTTATTGTTACGGGCACCATAATCATGTTCTCCACATTGGGATACATGATATTGATGCCTTGGATTTGCAAGAAAAGCTTTTCTTTCTACCATTTTCCTTATGATCAAAGTTTATCTGTGAAATGAGACAAACTTGGATACTCGTAACAATCTCCATTCCTTTTGTTCTTGGCACAACAATCATGTTCACCACATTGGGATACACGATATTTTTGCTTTGGATTTGCAAGAAAAGCTTTTCTTTCCATCATTTTCCTTGTAATTTATGTTCACCCCTCAAATGGGACAAACCATGATACTTGTAATAATCTCCATTCTTATTGTTATGGCAACTACAATCATGTTCTCCACATTGGGATACACGATATTGATGCTTTGGATTCGCAAGAAAAGCTTTTCTCTCCACCATCTTCATTATCATCAAAGTTCATCCGTGAAATGAGGCTAACTAGGATACTCAGAATAATCTCCATTTTTTTCATTATTAGCACTACAACCATGTTCTTCACATTGGGATACATGATCTTGGACTTACAAGAAAAGCTTTTTTTTCCACCATTTTCCTTATAATCAAAGTTCATTCGAGAAATGAGACAAACTTGGATACTCATAATAATCTCCATTCTTTTTCTTATTAGCACTACAATCATGTTCTCCACATTTGGACACGATATTGATGCTTTGGATTTACAAGAAAAGCTTTTCTTTTCACCATTGTCCTTGTAATTAATTTTTACTTGTGAAATGGGACAAACTTTGATACTCATAATAATCTCCATTTTTATTGTTATAGGCACCACAATCGTGTTCTCCACATTGGGATACACGATATTAATGCTTTGGATTTGCAAGAAATGCCTTTCTTTCCAACATTTTCCTTATAATCAAAGTTCATCTGTGAAATAAGACAAACTTGGATATTCATAATGATCTCCTTACTTTTTGTTATTGGCATTGCAATCATGTTCTCCTCATTGGGATACGTGGTACTAGTGCTTTGGATTTGCAAGAAAAGCTTTTCTTTCCACCATTTTCTCTATAATCAAAGTTCATTTGTGAAACGATACAAACCTAGATACCCAAAATAATTTCCATTCTTTTTGTTAGTGGCATAACAATCACGTTCTCCACATTGGGATACACGATATTGATGCTTTGGATTCTGCAAGAAAAGGTTTTCTTTCCATAATTTTCCTTATAATCAAAGTTCATTCAAGAAATGAGACAAACTTGGATAGTCATAATAATCTCTATTCCTTTTGTTGTTGGCACCTCTATCATGTTCTCCCCATTGGGGTACATGATATTGATGGTTTAGATTTTTCAAGAAAAGCTTTTCTATCCACCATTATCCTTATAATCAAAGTTCATCTGCGAAATGAGACAAACTTGGATACTCATAATAATCTCCACTATTTTTGTTATTGGCACTACACTCATGTTGTCCTCTTTGGGATACATGATATTGAAGCTTTGGATTTTTCAAGAAAAGCTTTTCTTTCCATAATTTTTCTTATAATCAAAGTTTATTCGAGAAATGAGACAAACTGGGATACTCATAATAATCTTCATTCTTTTTGTTATGGGCACTATAGTGAGACACGATATTGATGCTTTGGTCAAGAAAAGCTTTTCTTTCCACCATTTTCCTTATAATCAATGTTCTTCCATGAAATGAGACAAACTTGGATACCCATAATAATCTCCATTATTTTTGTTGTTGGCACCACAATCATATTCTCCACATTGGGATACAGATATTGATGATTTGGATTTGCAAGAAAAGTTTTTCTTTTCACCTTTTCCTTATGATCAAAGTTTATCCGAGAAATGAGATAAACTTGGATACTCATAATAATCTCCATTCTTTTTGTTATTGGCACTACAATCATGTTCTCCACATTGAGATACACGATATTGATGCTTTGGATTTGAAGGAAAAGCTTTTCTTTCTACCATTTTCCTTGAAATTAATGTTCACCCATGAAATGGGACAAACTTGAATACTTATAATAATCTCCATTCTTATTGTTATGGGCACTACTATCATCCTCTCCTCACTGGGATACATGATATTAATGCTTTAGAGTTCCAAGAAAAGCTTTTCTTTTCACCATTTCCCTTGTAATTAATGTTCTTTCATGAAATGGGACAAACCTCGATACCCATAATAATCTCCATTCTTATTATTATAGGCCCTAAAATCATGTTCTCCTCATTGGGAGACATGATATTGATGCTTTGGATTTGCAGGAAAAGCTTTTCTTTCCACCATTTTCCTTATAATTCATGTTTATCCGTGAAATGAGACAAACTTGGATACCCTTAACAATCTCCATTCTTTTTGTTATTGGCACAATAATCATGTTCTTCACATTGGGATACACAATATTGATGCTTTGGAATTGGAAGAAAAGCTTTTCTTTCCACCATTTTCCTTATAATCAAAGTTTATCTGTGAAATAAGACAAACTTGGATTCCCATAATAATCTCTATTCTTTTTGTTATTGGCACTACAATCATGTTCTCCTCTTTGGGATACACGATATTGATGCTTTGGATTTTGCAAGAAAAGCTTTTCTTTCCACCATTTTCCTTATAATCAAAGTTCATTTGTGAAATGACACAAACTTGGGTACCCATAATAATCTCCATTCTTTCTATCATTGGCACAACAATCATGTTCTCCACATTGGAATACACGATATTGATGATTTGGATTTTGCAAGAAAACCTTTTCTTTCCATAATTTTTTTATAATCAAAGTTTATTAGAGAAATGAGACAAACTTGGATACTCATAATAATGTTCATTCTTTTTGTTATGCACACTATAGTCATGCTCTCCTCTTTGGAATACACGATATTGATGCTTTGGATTTTGCAAGAAAAGCTTTTCTTTCCATAATTTTTCTTATAATCAAAGTTCATCCCAGAAATGAGACAAACTTGGATAGTCATAATAATCTCCATTCTTTTTGTTATGGGCACTACAGTCATGTTCTCCCCATTGGGATACATGATAATGATGCTTTAGATTTTGCAAGAAAAGCTTTTCTTTCCACCATTTTCCTTATAATCAAAGTTCATCCGTGAAATGAGACAAACTTGGATACTTATAGTAATCTCCATTTTTTTGTTATTGGCACTACAATCATGTTCTCCTCATTGGGATACACGATATTGATGCTTTGGATTTGCAGAAAAAGCTTTTTTTCCACCATTTTCCTTATGATTACTGTTCCCCATAAAATAGGACAAGTCTCGATACTCGTAATAATCTCCATTCTTTTTGTTATGGGCACTAAAACCATGGTTTCCACATTGGGACACACGATATTGATGCTTTGGATTCGTAAGAAAAGTTTTTCTTTCCACCATTTTCGTTATAATCAAAGGTTATCCATGAAATAAGACTAACTTGGACACTCATAATTAGAGGTGGCAAAATGAACCCGAACCCAAAAACTCACCCGAAAAAACTTGAGCCCAAATTTGATCTGAACTCAATTTGACCAAAAAGTTAATGGCCTTAACTAGAAAAAACCCAAACCTGAATTGCCCGATCCTGAAATAGCCCAAACTCAAAATGACCCGAACTCGAAAGAACCTGAACCCGAAATGACCCAAATTTGAGCCCCACCTAAACCCGAACCCGAATTGAATACTAAAAATAAATATGAAGAACTATAATTAAATAATTTTTTATAAATAAAAAACTTTAATAATGAATTTTATTTTAATATTCTTTTAATAATTTAATTA
>JBBYHM010026855.1:0-10128 GCA_038381775.1 Adansonia rubrostipa
TTCATACTTAATATACCTTCTAGAAATCTTGTTGAAATTAACCCTTTAGCTTTGAATTAATCTATTTTCACCTTTTTCATATTCCAAAAAGGGGGAGAATTTTAGGGGTTAATTTGCTTGCTTGTACTTCATTTATATACATGCTTATGCTAGCAAATAGGAGGATTTCATATGTGCTTACATTATTTATATTATTGAAATCCCTAATATTGTGTGTTGGTATTCTTGAAGCCAAATATGACCAAAAATCCATTGCCAAGTGTTTCAAAATAAAATCTTCAAAAAAAATCAATTTCATAATGTTTTTATTAAGGGGGAGTTTTATTGAAAAGCTTAAAATGATTAAGAACGAGTTTTACAAGCAAATTTACCTTAAGTTCTGTCATATCAAAAAAGGGGAGATTGTTAGCTATATTAGCTTTGAATTAATCCTAGTTTTCATCTAACGAAAACTTAAGCTTAATTAGCTTGTGTTTAAATATTTTCAAGATTAGTATTTTTCCATGAAATATTTCATAAACATTTTGAAAAATACTAGAAAGTGTTTTAACTCCTTCAAGCACTCAAAAATATGTTTTTAATACATTTTTTATATAATATATTTTTTAAATAAGTTTTACATGTTTTAAAGTCATGAAAAACCTTTTAAAATTGACTTTCATGTGAATGTATCGATACACTATGTATATGTATTGATACAATGCTTGGTAGTAACTAAAAAACCTTAAAATGCAAAAATCACTGTTCATGTATCGAGACAGAACATTCTGTATCAATACAAGACTATTCATGTATCGAGACAGATCCTTCTGTATCAATATAGGACTATTTAACGGTCATATTTTGGACTATTAAACATAATGTATTGATACCCACTTAATTGTATTGATACAGAGGCATGGGGAACAACGAGAAATGACATTTTGAAGGCTCCAATGGCTATATTCCTTCACCAAATGTTCCCAACAGATAGAATCATGATCAAGGCTATAAATAAGCCACTTCAACACCTTCAACAACAAGAAGAACTAAGAAGAACTAAGAAGAGCCAAGAGATTGTGCTTAGAGTCATATCTTTCATTTTTTTTATCATTTTTGCTAAGTAGTTTATCTTTGTATAGGATTAATTCTTCCTATTTTTGTTTTCTTTTTTTTTGTATCTTTAGATACATTTTTCTTTTGAGCCAAAATTCTTGTAAACACCTAACCTTTAGAGGTTTTATTTGTTAACACTCAAATCCTTGTTAAAAAAGGAAGTTACTACTTAGACATTGAAAAGTAGAGAATGTTTCTACTTAGCCTTCAAAACTAGTGAGAGAGGGTTCTAACTTAGCCATAAAAGATAGGGGGTAAAGGTTTCTATCTTAGCCTTGAAAGATAGAGAGTGTAAAGGTTATACCTTGTCCTTGAAAGGTAGACAATTCAAGTTAGTGAATTATGGAAATCCAAGACAAGTGAGGCTGAGGTAGAGGATGTAGGTAATTGAGGCAGAACTTCTCTAAATCTTTGAGTTTGCTTCTCTTTCCCTTGTCTTTTATCCAAGGCAAGTGAGGCTGAGGTAGAGGACGTAGGCAATTGAGGTCGAACCTCTCTAAATCTTAGAGTTTGCTTCTCTTTCTCTTGTCTTTTATTATTGATATTCACTAACTTGTACTCCAAAGTTTATCATTTAGATTTCTCAATTTTATTTATCAAAGTTTTAATTTACTAAAGTTTTGAGCAATCAATTCACCTCCCTCTTGATTTTATTCACCACTAAAAGTTGTAATAATTATGAGCGAGAAAGGAATAAAGGTGGATCCTAACAAAGTTAAGGCAATTCAAAACCTACCACCACCTCAAACTTAAAAAGAAGTGAGAAGTTTCTTAAGAAGATTAAACTACATAGCCCGATTCATATCTGAGTTGATTGATAAATGTGATTCAATCTTTAGACTACTAAAAAAACAAAAACCTAGAGAATAGAATCAAGAGTGCTAAAAAGCTTTCGATAAGGTTAAACATTACCTTTCAAACCCTCTAGTACTTGTGCCACTAGTGCCCGAATGACTAGTAATTTTGTATCTATCAATCCTAGACAAGTTGATGGGCTATGTATTAGGACAACATGATGAATCAGGAAAAAAGGAATAGGATGTCTATTACTTGAGCAAGAAGTTTATAGGATATGAAAATTTTTACTCATTCATAGAGAAGCTATGTTGCACTTTAGCTTGGATGGCCCAAAGGTTAAGGCAATACATGCTATACCACACTACATGGTTAATCGCCAAGCTTGATCCCATCAAGTATTTGTGCGAAGCCCTTGCCTTGTCCAAGAAATTAGCTAAATGGCAAGTTATGCTTTCTGAGTACGACATCGTGTATGTAAACCAGAAAGCCATTAAAGGCGGTGCAATAGCAAACCTTTTGGCGAGTTGAGCCACAGATGACTTTTAGCCTTTAAACTCTAAGTTCCCTGATGAAGACTTGATATGCATATCTGAGGTAGAGAACACTATCAAGTGTGGGTCATCATGGAGGATGTATTTTGATGGAGCTTCAAATGCATTGAGGCATGGAATTAAGGCAATTCACATCTCACTTGAGGGAAACCATTACCCTTCATAGCCAAAATGAACTTTAACTACACCAACAACATAACAGAATATAAGGCTTGTATCATGGGACTCTAGGTAGCTATTGAAAAGGGCATTCGAACATTGCAAGTGTTTAGAGATTCAGCCCTAGTCATTTACCAACTGAAGCAAGAATGGCAAACACCTACCTTGAGAAAAGGACCAAATCACTGATGCCTTGGCCACTTTATCTTTCATGTTCAAACTCAATCGAGAATCAAACATTGATCCTATCTAAATGAGTATCTATTCAACTGTGGCATATTGCCAGAATGTTGAAGAAGAGAAAGATGGTTTACCATGGTATCATGACATCTTTCAGTACATCAAGAATCAATGGTACCCAGAAGGCACCACCGAAGCTAATAAGAGAACTATCAGACAATTAACTATGAACTTCACTTTGGATGGTGAGATTTTGTACAAGAAGGGCTAGGATCAAGTCTTACTCTAACGAGTGGATGCCTTTAAAGCTAAAAGAATACTTGAAGAAGTTCATGAAGGGATTTATGGTTTGTATGCTAATAGACATCGAATGGCAAGATAAGTCATGTGATCAGGTTATTGTTGGTTGACTCTCGAAAAGGATTGCATTGACTATGCTCAAAAGTTTCACAAATGCCAAATCTACGCTAACAAGATCTATGTCCCACCGACACCTCTACATGGTATGACAGCTCCATGGCCCTTCTCTCTTTAGGGCATGGACATAATTAGATCAATTACCCCTAAGGCTTCTAATGGGCATTGTTTTATTGTCTTGATCGATTACTTCACCAAATGGGTAGAGGCAGCTTCTTATGCCAATGTCACTAGATCTGTCGTGTGCAAATTTATCAAACAGGACATCATCAATAGATATGGTATTCCCAAATAGATCATCATTGATAATGCAAGCAACCTAAAAAATAAGATGATACAAGCAGTCTACTCTTATTTCAAGATTTAGTATTGAAACTCCATCCTATACCATCCAAAGATGAATGAAGCAGTTGAAGCAGCCAATAAGAATATCAAGAAGATAGTTAAAAAGATGGTTAAGACGTACAAAGATTGGCATGAGAAATTATCTTTTGTGTTACATGCCTATCGCACAGAAGTACGAACTTCCATAGGCGTTACCCTATTCTCTTTGGTCGATGGCATAGAAGCTCTCTTACCAATTGAAGTTGAAATCCCTTCACTTAGAGTCATGATAGAATTGCAACTTGAAGAGGCTGAATGGGTTAAAAAATGATACAAGTAGCTCAATTTCATCGAAGAAAAAAGAATCAAAGCCATCCATCATGGGCAGATGTATCATAAGTGCATGATGAGAGCCCATGACAAAAAGGTCCATCCTCATCAGTTTCGAGAAGGTGACCTGGTGCTCAAACAAACTCTTTCGATAGATAAAGATATTCATGAAAAATAGACCCCAAATTGGGAAGGGCCATATATGGTGAAACGTGTATTTTTTAGAAAAGCTCTAATCTTAACCGAGATGGATGGCAGTGACCTGCCCAACCCCTTGGACTTTGATTGTGTTAAAAAGTATTATGCCTAAAAGGACCTTAGGATGAAAACCTGAAAGGGCATCCTATTAGTCCCTCACCTACCACTCACAAAAAAATCCATAAAAAAATAAAAAATAATAAAAAAAGAAAAAAGAGAACCAGCGTAAGTTGAAAACCTGAAAGAGTTACTTACGTGTTCAGACTTCCTCATTCAAACAAAGCTAAGCCCAAACATCATTAGCCCAAAACCAATCTTCCCCATATTCATAACTCTAACCAAGGCACCACGTCATAACCTAACCCATCTGTTTTGTGTTGACCAGCACCACCAAAGCCTCATCTATACCCGCACTTAAAAAATGGAAACTACCAACTTTAAGGCCTTAATCCTACCATGGGGCAATCTAAGGGATCTTCTTATGAGTCACCAACACCGAAAGAGTTAATTACTCAAACGAAAGCTCTAAAAACACTAAATGGAGAATTCATGTCATCAGTGTCAGAGCTAGTCAAACAAAAAGACTTCCATATCTTTGAATAAAAACATTATTTGATTTCTCATAGAATCTTTTCGTAGCACTGCAGTTCATGTGCATCATGTTTATCATTTAATTGATAATGCTTGATAAACAAACAAAATTGATAACAGGATTTCCTAGCATTACTTCGAAAGATAGAACTTTATAGGGACTTTGTTTCATGTAAGAATGAACTCTTGGGGCCATAATCGGTCTTGCCCTGGGACCCAATATCTAGAGAATATGTTCAAAACCTCTTCAGTAAATGGTCATGGACTTCTTATACCTTCGAAGAGGGGATAATCTGAACATTTAAAGCCTTTGAAAATCTAAAGCTAGATTAACGAACCTTGGCCAAAAGGCCACATCACCAAAGTCGAAGAAAGCCCAAAACTAGCCATTGGATTAGGCCTTTAAAGTCATCACCTTTGCATCAATTACTAGGCATTTGCAACTCCATACATTATGTAGCATTTAACATCTTACAGGTGTCAACTCCCGTATGCAAAAGTTAAATTTATAAAGAGCCTAAAGAACCATTTTTTTATTTTAAAAAACCTCAAAAAGCCTTAAGTAAATACCTTTGACCTTATGTGCTCATTAAAAATCACCCAAGAAGGATATCTAAACTCATTTCCTTCTAGTACTCAAAGAGTTAGACACTTATCAAAGCCCACATAAGCTAGTGGCAACTACCTACCTCAATCCTCAAAGAGTAGGATGCTTCCCTACTTCAAAGCCTACACAAACCAGTGGTAACTACCTACCTTAGTCCTCAAAGAGCGGGATGCTTCCCTGTCTCAAAGCCCATACAAGCTGGTGGCAACTACCTATCTTAGTCCATAAAGAGTAAGACACTTATCAAAGCCTACACAAGCTGGTGGTACCTATTTACCTTAGAGCTGGACCTCTTTCTTCACTTACCTTAAAGCCTACACAAACTGGTGCCATTATCTACCTTAGTCCATGATAAACTAGATGTCTTCATTTACCTACCTCAAAGCCCACAGAAGCTGATGGCACCTGTTTGGAAAAAAATAATGAAAAACAACCTAGTAGGGAGGTCAAACCCTACAAAACTCATCAAAATCTTTTTTTCTATAAGTTTTTTAACCTATATCGACATGATACTAAATAACTCTCCATTTTTTAGTAGATAAATAAATCCATCATCCTATTCAAGCAAACTGGTGTCTATTTATCTTTACCCTGTTCTTAATACTTAGCAATAGTCAAAGAGGGGTAGTTGTAGACACTTTATTTTGTCTGGACTAGTTTTTGGCATCTTAGGAGTTAGGTAAAAGATGCCAAAATTAAAAATAGAAATAAAAGTTGGGGGATGATTGTCGTACGCCATGTCGTTAGGCACTATTAAGCAACACGATGCTAGGCAAAAAAATATTTTAGAAAGGTCTAAAATGCCTATGGGTATATTAAAGAAAATGTAAAAACAAGGCATCAAAGGCCACTTTTCATGGTGTCACCAAGGTTATTTAAATGAATACATAAACCAATTTCCCATTTATTCATGACCAAGTTGAGTTGGAAGCGACAGGTACATATAAGTTATATTTGGGCACAAGTTTTGATATGATGCCTTTATAGTGCGAAAAACTTAAGTTTTCACTTATAGTATTGACAAATGAGGGTTTAGCATTGATACCCAAAGTGTGGTATCGATACCTGGCATGTTTGTATCGATATAAACTTTGACAATAGCTAAAGTTGTGATTTTCGACAAAATATATCGACACACTAGCATGAGTATCGATACAAATCCATGGAGTATCGATACGGGCCTCTAAGTCTCGAGACTAGAAACATTTTTTGCTCTTAGTATTGACACAGAACTCATTATATCGATACTCAGGAGTAGAAAATACCTTATGTATCAACACAACATGTTTTGTATCGATACATCAAAGCATTTTTACCTAGTTTGAGCCATTTTTTAGCCTTTGAAAACTCAATTTAAACATTTTTTGCACCAACGAACTATCATAAAACATTGCAAACCTCAATTAAGGGTTCATTAACAGATTCTAACAAATTTTTGAAGTCCAAACAATTAATGACAAAGGTCAATTTCATAAGATATATGGGTGCAAGAGGGTATGGTAGGCATATCTCCAGTTGTAGGCTTTCACAACTTTTTTGCCTCCTTGCTCAGCATGGTAAAACCAAGAAAAAAAGAGTCAATAGATCATGGTAGCTAGAGATGTCTCCTGTTGCAGAAGGAAAAAAATCAAAACTGTCCTTTTCATTGTCTTCTAAAAGGAAGGCTGAACATTGAATCAAGAGCACACTACTTGCTATCTCAAAAAAAAAAAAACCTTTCTCGGCTATCAAAAAAGCTCTCCGATAATCCCAAAAAAACTACTTAGCCATTGCCATAAATCTTTCAGCCACTTTAGCTTTAAAAACTTACCAAAACACTATTCCATTACCTTTCACCCTCAACCAGCCTCCATTCTCATAGCTCCTTAAAACCACCATGAGAACATCTTCAAAAACTTAACCTTTCACATATTTTCATCCTTAAAACACCTCATCAGCAACCACATTAAATGTTGCTAAAAAATAGCAAAAAAAGGGAAAGGACTGAGCTTAAATTTATTGCTTTAAAAAAAGAAGGATAGTTCAAGATTTTGCTAATATATTTTTTATCTTGTTCCATATATTTTTTGTTTTGATCCTCAATTTCACTTTAATGAACCCTTCATGTCGCCATGACCCTCCTAATACTCCCATGCATCTTTGTTGCCTTGGTTGTGGTAGTCCTAGGATCTTGATAACCCTCTTAACACCTTGGTGTTGTTGGATATACACCATGCTTCATTTTCATCATCAGTAGCCTCTTTTCATGCATCTTTTGCCATGTTCCTTGCATATTCACATATCCATTTCACATTTAAACGGTCACCTTAATATGTCTTAGGCATGTTCAAATATTTTTTTTTGTGTTTTAAGGAGGTTCATGAAATAAAAATGCTATCTTGACAACTCCAATATCCACTCCCTTGTATAAACATGTTTATATCATCTCCATGAACCTTATTTGTCATCTTCTTACATCTATGTCACCCATTTCCATGTTAAAATGTCATATTTTCTTATTTGCATGTTTAATCCATGTTTATCTTTGTATGTGTTGTATTTTGTTCATGATATCTCCATTAAAATGCTTGTTTGTCTCTTACAAAATGACTTTTAGAAATATCCCCAAGTTAAGTTCATGTTACATTCAATAGGTGAAGAGTGGCATAAACTTAATGTTTTCATCAAATTGGTCTCCTAATCTTGGGGGCAAATCAACATTTTAGCTCTGGATTCATGGTGAAATAAGTTCATTTTTCAAATAAAAAGAAAATCCCTTTTAGTATTAATCCTTGATCTTGAGCCTTATGTTCTTTTTGGTGACATGGTCAACAGGTTATTCCATCATCCCAAACTACTCCAGGATTATGGAATAAACTTGTGAAGCTAGTGTTACTTTCTGTGGCAAATGTTCAGACGTCCTAGACCCGAGTCTATCTTAAAAAAAAATCAAAATATTGAATAATCCCCCTATTTTTTTGGCAGCACTGTAATCTAAACTTGAAAAATCATTTTTGAAACGCAAATATTTCTTTTGATTTTTCTAATATTTTTCCTTTAAAGGGCATTGAATTACCTTTCTAACAGTGTTTTATTTGCCCTCTGATCATCTCGAAAGATAGAGTTATGATTTCTCGAACTTTTGCTGTCCAAACCCCTGGAACCAACATGCAACATTCTGTTTTGGCCATTTCGGCCCATCAGATGATTTTTACAAAATTTCTAGATATTTTTCCCAAAACGGACACAAAATTCTTTTTTTGAAAAGGTATTATCCATGATCTAATGATCTCGGATAAGCCTAGCATGATTTTTTGAAATCAATTATGCCTTTTTAATTGTACATGCTGCAAATGCTAAAACGAACCTAACTTCAAAAATTAATCCGCCTAGAAAGTGTTTTTCTAGAAAATTTGAAATATTTTTATATTAAATCTTGTCAAGTTACCTTTCCAACAATACCTCAATTAGCCTCTAAAATCTTCAGATGCACTCGGACAAAATCTAAAATCGGAGACAACACAATGTTGTCCCTTATTTTTAACCTAATTTTTGAATCCCCTTTTATCAAATTGTTTGGATGTCTCAAAAATGTGTCAGATTGATTCTTCCATAACATCAACCCCTTTTGACTCAAATCAAGGTTAAAATATGAAAAGTAGGATTCCATATTAAAATTTTCACTAGTGGAGATACTCCAACTCTATTACTCCAAAGGGGATACTCCAACCTCATTTTTAATTAAAAATTCAAATTTTCTCTCTGTTCCTAAATGTTTTCTAACTTTGGGGATACTCAACCCCTTACTCGAAGGGGATACTCCAACCCTTTTTTTATTAAATTTTCACTTTAATCTTAACTATTTCCATAATTCTATTTTAGTGGATACTCTAACCCCACCTCACCGAGGGATACTCCAACCCTGCTTTTAACTTAAAAACTTAAAATTTTCTCTCTTTCAGATGCCTTAAACTATTTTTATAAAAATTATCTTTCTTCTTTAAATTACCACCAAATCCAAAGTAGTCTCTAAACTTGTCATCTCGATCATTCTTTAATAATCGAAGGCAATTATGAGATACATTTCAATCATCCCTCTTTTTTAAATTCTTTTCTTGGCGATTGCTTGCTTATCATACTATTATATTTATCATTTTTTGCCTTACTAACTTGTTTCCTTTTGTAGTAATTATTGTGCATCCATATTTCAAATTTGTTTTCCAATAAAACTTATAAGGCGATGTTTTGTGTTGGTATCTCTCCAGTGCCTAATACAAAACATCCAATTTTTTGAAATCCAATTCAGACATCGTTTTCACAAAAATTCCTATGTTCCCCACATCTTCGAGGCACATAAGTGATCTAATTTTCTTTGAAAAAAACCCGGATTTCCATTTTCCAAAGCTTCATGCATTAAAGAGAATTATATCTAACTAGAAAAAAAATATAGACCAAATGGAACCGATTTAACTAAGACCAAAGTGAGATATAGTTAGTAGGTATCGATTTCTGGCATCGCGGGGAGCTAGTCCTTCCCTGCATGTAATTAACTTTTGAGCACAACCAACAAATCTTTAGACTTCGTAGACCTTGAAATCAGCATTTTGAGTTTCGTAACTCATAATATTGTTTTTAATAGGCGTCCAATCTTGCCTAGCCTAAAATGATTGATGGCGACTCTAAGTTTATGGCTACTTCATGGTGGCCATCCGGGTCTAGTTGAATAAACGACTCGTCCGACGGTCCTTATCCCTTTCATCTGATCACGACTAATCCAAATCCCAATCAAGGAATAGCTCAAAAGCTCAACCACAGGCAACCATCATTTATTTTTAGGTTGACCGCACTATGCCCTGCGGATTGTCTGAAGTTTTAAAGGTCGGGCACGTGGCAACAACC
>JBBYHM010026866.1:0-10127 GCA_038381775.1 Adansonia rubrostipa
CGATGAAAATAAATTTACATTAATTAATAAAAAATTACATTACAACTTTATAAAATAAAATTCATCATTTATTCATTGAGTTGTTCACTTCCCCAAAAAAAAAAAAAATAATTTTTAAATCTTCAAAATGACGTGATAAACAAGATTCAACAATCATTACTCAGAAACCAAAGTTCTCTGCGTAATTTAGAATTAACTTGGGACATTGAAGCTAGATATTACTATTGGTTTATCAGCTTTGGGATCTTCAATGCTTTTCAGGATAGGCCATTGGCACGGAAGTTGGGAAGACGTTAGCCTATTACTTATTTCAGAAAGCAAAAAGGACAATAAGTAATTAATTACCCAGCATTAATTTTCTACACTTTTTGGGTCCATGATTAATGGAGTGATTAAAATTAGGAAAGGTGATGTCTTGATTTAATCCTGTAATTATCTTAATAATTTATTTTTAAGAAAAAGGCTAATTTCGAAAATGGGTCCCAGAAATCAATAGGTAATAATAACAAATCTCTGGGTTTTTATATGGATTAATGCCCACTCAACCTTTTACATGATAAAGCATCTTTTCATCCCACGATAGGCCACAGCTACCCAACATGTCTAAAAGGGGTTAGTCTTAATCATGTTTTTCTGAAATCATGATGCCTGCCACTCGTAATTCTATTGTCACTAATTATATATTCTTAAAAATCTCTTCAACAAGTCTGAAAAATTAAATATTTTAAAGTATGTTTACAGTTTACTAAATCGACCCAGTTTTTTATTCCAAAAAAACAAACAAAAGCCTAGTTTTAGTTTGGATGTTAAGAAATAACAAAAGCTAAACCAACTGTAGGATATATCTTAGAGTTAGTGTTTCAATTTCGGAGGTCGAACTCAATGCCTTGATTTCAAACGGATTGCATATTCAAGGGGAGGAAGATCGTCAGAGTTAAGATAAATGGGATGCTGAGGCACTATTTATTTATTTACTAAGGCTCAACTCGTTGAAGATAAGTGGGATGCAGAAACATCATTCGTGTTGCCGGAGTCCTTCCCAAGCACTTCAAAGCTTGTTTCTATGTGCGAAAGATACTGTTGCCTAATGTTTGATGAAATGTCTCACTGAATTTCAAGTCCACTATGACTATGTTGACCTTGTCTTCAACGTGTGTTCTGTTTTGAATTAGTTTTCAGATTTTGTTATGTTTGTTCGTGCTCTCCCCTGTTTCAGTCTACATCAAATGTGGAAAAAACAAATGAAGCCTACATATCCGATCAAGCAATGCATTCACATTACTGAATTGATTACAGAAATACTTAGCATTAATAGCTAGTTTTAAGTTTATCAAATTTCAAGAAATTTATTTACCAGCCCCCACTTCTCCCCTCTCTTGCCTCCTTTTAAGGCACACCGGCTATGAAATGAATAAAACAAAGTTTGCCCTGAAAATAAGTTTCAAATCACTCCACAATTATGATATCTGTTCTTTGCTCATCTGTTGTTTGATATATCTGATTTTAGTTACTCTCTTTTCCTGAATGATTTGATTAAATGTTTGTAACTTACTATATTAATGTAAAAGTTATTTAGCAATCACATGGACAGCATGTTTTTTTGAATTTTCCCATTTATGTTCAACATCATGTTAGCTGGTTGAGTTATTTAACCATAAATGCTAATTCATATATCCGTATTTAAAGCAATGGCGTGCCATATATCAATGTATTATGTTATCCGGATTCTAGGCTCATCGTTCTTTTTCTAAACTACTTCTGTTCGACATTGGTATCTAATAAATATTTAGACATAGATATGAAAATAAGATTCTTCATATATTATATATATATAAATTTTTAAAAAAATTAATCATACCCCTGTTTGACACTCATCCCAAGCCTTAAGTAACATGATTTTTTCACATACAAAATTGGTTGACCAAGAAATCTTATCCCAAATATATTATAGCTTTCAGTCAATTTCATGGCTTGCACCCCTTTACAAGAAAAAAAAGCGGGGGGGGGGGGGGGTAGAAAGTTTTAAAATGCAAGGAATCATGCGAATTGAACTCGAAAAGATTGGATGAGATGAGGGCATATTCATCTACCTTTTGCCCCTTATTTTAATGCATTGCTATACTTAATTCTGCAAAATTGATGACTCTGCTGCACCTGCGAAAGGGCAAACACTTGGATCTTTTCTCTTATTTACTAAGGAAACCCCTTCTTTTGGACAAAATACTAACAATAATTTTCTCCTTCTCTTGCCTTTATTTTAGATTATTTCACTAGACAGAGAAGGTGAAATAATGAAAGCACTCAATCCGTAAAAGCAATGGATAAGATCAATTATCAAAAAATATATCACTTTGAAATTTAAAGATCAAATCTTGGGTCCATTCCTTTGCAAATAGATTATGTTGGTCTAGAATTGGATACAATCAAGAATTCAGGACCAATTATTTGACAATATATTGAAGAAATTTGGCCGAAAACTATTACTTTCTTGCTAGGTCGATTATACGTTAACAGGAATCTTTATTTTTTTTAATGGTATTTAAAATATAATGAAAACCTTTTAAAAATTAGGCATATTCATATTAAATATATATATATATGTTCGACCGTCAACTTTGAGTCCAGATAACGTAAGTAAATGCATATATTGATAAAGTAATTAAGCATTATCTCTTTCGCATTACCCATATCATCTACTGTCATTCACTATTTTGAAACAGGAAAGGAAGAAACTTATAATCTGCAAGTATGACTCAAAATCAATTCCATCTGTTCAAAAGCAGGGACTGAATGCAGTCCACGAATTGTTGAAGCAACACTTTTTCTACTTTTGCTTAACCAAAAACTGTAAAACGACCCACCAGTAATGGCACAGCTACTTAGCCTTTTCAGTTTTCACCTAAGTCGACATGTGTTTTTGCATATATGGCTGCTAGTTAGGGTGTCAATTGTCAAGTGACCATTCTCAAAGTATTTATTATAAGTTTAATAAAATGGAACAGTCAAAAACAAAGAAAAGAATCACCATCAATTTACATATCCTCTTTCTCCATCATGCTATACCAAATCAAACCCTCAAATTAGGATTGAAAATTGGGGTAAAAATTTAATTCAAGGGTCATTGTATTGTATCCACTAGGGGGACAATCTGACTCAACAATCGGCGTTGGGATTGCTTTTGCTTGGAGAGATGGATAAATATACATATATAAGGGGATCCTTTAAACTCAATTTCCTTTATAATTTGTGCCATCTTCTTTCGACTTTTATGATGTAGAATATCCAATCTACCACACACATATATCCTTTAAATATATTAGATTATCCTTAAAGCAAGACTAGAAGCTGCAAAAAACAAAAGGCTTCTGATGAAAATATTGATTTAGAAAAAGTCTTTATAATGAGTGATAAAAAGTACGTGTCTAACACAAATACATATATTTTTAAAAAAGTTTTTTTTTTACATTTCTAGGATCAACAATATAAGATTTGATAACCATGTACTAATTTTCATAAATAATATATATATATATATATGTAGTTGTTAATTTGGTGAAATTTTGAAATTGAAGTTTCAACAACTTTTTCATCTATATGCACATTTGGCTCTTGGAAAAGTTTTGGTAGAATCAAAATTAGACACATGGGAAGGATTTGTATGGGATTTGAATTTGATTGCCTCTAAATAAGGATGTAAATAAACAATAATATTACGTGTATATATAAAGAGACTGGGGGAAGGATTAAAAGATGATTGGGCAGTTTAAAGAAGAAGAATTATGATGTATGAAAGAATCCTACTTCTTTAACTTTGTATTTACTAATATTTTTCTGTTGTACCAAATTCACACCGACCTACAAAAGAGATAACATATTATATTTCTAATTAGATAAAAAAGAAATCCACACCTGGCGGACAATTGGAAGTTTAAAACGACAATTTAAATAGTATTACCAATTTTTATTTATTTTTGTGTATATATATATATATATATATTTTACATGTGTTGCACGTCAATATTCATTATTCTATCAAATTAAAATTGCAAAGATAAAATTCTATATAACTTTTTAGGATAACCCACAAATCAGTTAAGGTGGAAAAGGCCTAGGTGAAGTTTGTGAGGTCAGGTTCCTAAATTTCTTGGTTAAAATTGATCAGTTAGCAAAAGCTAAATTTGATCAAACTGCAATAAAGTTTGAGGTATGGGTTTTCAATGGCTTTCTTTAACGAGGAAAAAGAATTGGGCTAACTCCTTTCAAGAGCAGGCCCTAATCTGTTCTGGCAAGGAAGCTTAGGAGCTGGCATTTGGGGCGAACTGTTTTTGTTATAATGTTCAACTAGGGCCAGCCTTTCTCGTTCCATGGGAAATGCAAGGATTTCATTCGGTTTTCAAAAGAAAGCGACTAAAACTCATTGTACCTAAATTTTTTTATTTTTTTTATTTTTAAATATCTATATTGGACATCTATATGTAATACATGTTTGAATATGGATATGAACAAGATCCTTCAAATATATGAAAGGACTTTTAAATAATTGAATGTACAAACGTCAGACACAAATCCGTATCTGAAACTTTTAAACAATTGAATATACAAACGTCATATGTAAATCCATATCCGAAACTCACTCTTCTGGATACCATCAGCTAAAAGTTAAGCTTAGACGCTTAGTTTCCTAGATAAGTGTAACAAACTCAATAATAGATTAATAGAACTAGAAAAAAAGGTTGGAACTGTACATTACTTTCATGAATTGGCTGAGTGGAGATTGGAGAAACTAACTGGAAGTGCTTATAAAAAAATGCATGCTTTCCAAGTCACGAACGTTCTCTTGCATCATTACTTCGTTCCTTTCAGCTATAAAAGCCTCTATCGCAAACCTGAACTCTTCATCGCTTAAATCATCCATTGATATCCATGCTGGTTCCGTCATAGTGATCACCAATTCTTGGCTTATCCTTGTCTCCAATCTTCGGAACTCTGACTGATCATCATGATGATTTCGCTCGAAACGCTCGGAATTGTCCGAGCCAACAGCCACAATTTACCCACCGGTAATATCCTCCACTAGGATGATATGCTTGTCCTCAAAGATCTCTTCCGAATGTTCCTCGTCAGGAAGAGATTGAACATCTTTCGGGCAGCTTTTCCTATGAGATCCGACATCGTTAGTGTAGGCAACGTAAGACGGTTTGAACTGTTCTTGGCTAGATAGAAAGCAAAGAGCAAAGATGATGAAGTGCATGAAGATGAAAATGGGCAAATGCTTGTTTGAAACATCGATGAATCCCCGGTCAAAGTCTCTAGCAATAGTAGATAACCAAACGAAAATTACCGAAGCCAGCACAATCCCGCACAAAGGAACATTATTCTTCTTCTTGCGTTTTTGCTGTTTGTTGTTCGAGTATTCTTTCATTGAGCTACCAGCCATATATCTCAACCTTAAACGTTCTCAAATCCGAAAAGGACCCGAAACTTGCTGAAATCGAATTTAAAGGTTTTTGAATGCCTTATCAGCTTAACAATGCCTTGTGTATTTATAAGAAAAACTTGGAAGTTATGGGGTCAAGTTAGAAGATTTGTCGAAAGGGCGAGAAAATCAATGGAAACTGATATTCGGATGCTGGTTAAAATAAAGTATACATTTCTAAGCGTTGGTTTCAGGGTCAATATAAATTAAGCCAAAAGGAAAGAGTTCGAAAATGGGAAGTAGCGATTTCTTTAGGTAGATGGAAGGAACATTCTTAATTCCTTAATGAACCTTTCACATCATCGAAATGGAAAAAAAATTTAAGGAAGATGAATATTTGAGTTCCTGTTAGGAGAAGGAACGCGTAATAATCATTTTGAGTTTTGACATTTTCATGTGGGTTTACTTAATTATATAATTTTTGGTATTTTCCTGGAGGGTTTAATAAGTCTATTTCTGAAAGTAATTTTGGTTTTACTTTGTATATTTGTCAAATATGAAGGCTAAGCTAAGGTGGAATTGCTGCGTATCAATTTGACAGGATTTGAGTAGCCTTAATTAATTAATTAATTAATCATCCATTTTTAGCCACCTTTAAGTAATCATTGTTCACTGTTAAATTTACTACTTTATAACAAGGAAATGTTTAGTTTTATGGCTTTAATTAATCAAAAAACCATAGTAAAAACTAAAAAGACTTTAAATGTGTATCCTCACCATATTAATAATGTTGACTAATTAACCTTTTAAAGCTCTTCGATTTCTCAATAGAATTTTGTTTTCTTTTATTTCTTAAATTCATGTATTTTCGTGGCCGCAGAGCTTATTGACTTTTAATTTGATTCTGAAAATGAAGAGTGAAGGATTTCGAGAACTGTATACCCAAGACGAGGAAAATGCAGAACCAATGAGTTGAAAATACAAATGCAATCGAAAGAGAGATAAGTTAAAGTCAACTGCAAAGCAAGGATGAATTTCCTAGCGTTTACGTGGAGTTATTTACATAAGCAATGAGCTTCTAGAAATAAGAAAAAGAATGAGAAGATATTAAGGCTAGCTCCACTGTAAAACAGTTGTCAATTGATATTTCTTCCCAGGGATCCCAGATGGGTGCACCCGAGAGATTTAAAGGGCCAGGGATCCCAGATGGAGGCACCAAGGAAAGCCACCGATGTCAAAAAATAAATAAATAAACAAAAACATTGAAATGCTCTAAAAATTAAAGATCCAAATCCTTCAATGGCATTTAATAAATGAGATAATTGTTCTTAAGCCAAATAATATGATAAAGTCAAAACACGAACCAAGCCTTTCAAATACTAAATCATAGACAATTTTGAATAAAATTTTAAAAAAAAATCAAAATACTACTAGCAATGAATCTACTTCTTCTTGCCGCCTTTACCAGCCGACTTCCGCTTAGAGGGCAAAACAATCTCACCCTTAAGCACAGGAATCTCCATAATCTCCGACAACTGCCCAAACTTCTTACGGAACTTCTCGACCTGGTCAGCGTCCACAAGGACAGCCGACCTGTTCCCGAGGTAAAAAGGATGGTTCCCCGACCAAACATCTACCACGTACTCCTTCTGGGTCCCACCAGTCGTCATCACCAATTCCCCATTGCAGTATACTTTAGCATCCTCGTAGAATTCAGGGTGAATTTCTTTCTTCCGACACGTAACTTGTGGCCTATAGCTCCCTGCTGTTACAGTCACTGCCTATTAAGAAAAAAAAAAAAGTGATGAAATGGATGATGAAGATGTTGAGATGGCATTAAAGGGGGTTTGGGTTTTGGATTTATTTACCTTTCTGGTGGCAATGAAAGGTGGAAGGGAATGTTTGATTTGCAGAAATGTGTTGGGGAGAGTTAGCGCCATTTCTTCTCTGGCTTTACTGTGTCTGTTGCGGAGGGATAAGAAAGAGGATAACAGAGTTTTTTCGCGATGGAGATTTTGCGATTGGGTTTTTAAAGTTCCAAATTTACAGGAGAGCCCCTGGTCTCTTTTTTTTTTTTTTTCCTTTAAGTGGGCATGGAATGGGTTCTAAAAAACAGGTTGTTTGGGCCTCTAATTCGAAGGAAAGAATTGGGCTTTGATTTGGATTACTGAGTTTTAAAGGTGAGCGTAAATCAGATTGTGTCAAACCTAACAACATCTCTATAACACTTGCTAGAGATCTAAGCAGCCAACTTAAGCCCTTCTTATTTAAAAATTTATATAAAATTTTAAATTTAAATAAAAAATATTCTCGACCCTCGAGTCAGCCTATCAAGTTAAACTCAAACTAATGTCTGGGACTCAATTCAAGTCGAGAGGGACGACGATGGATAAAGTCTTGTTTCGAAATCTGGGTCGCATTGATATTTTTCAAATTTAAATTGTAGTGCAAATTGGATTCGTGTATTTGGTTGTTTTTTTCTCAAAATTAGGCATGCTGATTGTGAGGTTTGTTTGTTCACGGCGCATCCCTTTTGCAGGGTGGCTGTGATGGGTAGTGGCACTGAATTCCAAAGTGACCACCTCCTCAGCATTCTAGTCCACAAGTTCGATAATCAAACTTTCACTTCCAAATTATTAATAAAATTTTATTAAATATTTTTTTTTAAATCATAATATAAATTTTTTTTTTAAATAACATAAAATTTTGAATTTATTAATTAATATAATTTTAAAAAAATTATATATTAATTAAATTAAGTTTCAAATTTAAAAATTAATCAATCACGTGAGAATTGAAAAATGAAATCAAATTTTGTTGGTCCACCAGGGGGGCCTTTGCAATTGTGCTTACAAATCGTCCATTTACAAAACTCGAAGGTTTGATCGATTAGTAATAAACGCTATCGGTCTCAATTGTTTCGTCTTTTTCGTTAAAACAAAGAGTGGGGGCAAAGTGTTTTGTGATGATCTCATCAAATTTCCCAAATGCCATTCCAACATTCTATCAAAAATCAGAACTTTAATTCAATAAAAATTCTTTTATGTATCTTTGAGTCAAACACATTAATCATTGTATGTATCCGATGAATCCAATTCATATTAATTATGGTTTTATTCCTTAGATAATTAATATGCTAAAATACTAGGAATTATAAGATCTAATCATTTCAAATTACTTCATCCCTTTATATCTTTTAATTTAATATGCTCAAACGAGTTTATGCAAAATTTACAAATAAACCTACTCGATATTAAGTTATCCGATTTAATATTGTTCGCTAGAATTATTATTTAATTAATAAAAATATATTTTATTTAAAAATATTTATAAAAATATATAAAATTAATATAAAATATTTTTTGTATTTTAATATGTTAATAAGCTTTTTGAACTCAAAAGGACTAAACAGAATTTAGATAATTAATTTTTTTATCATCTGAGTTTGATATAATTCATCTTAATACAAATCTTAATAAAATATAATATTTAAAAACTTTATTTTGTGAAAAAAATAATAAAAAATCTTAATAAAAATCTTAATTACAATCACAAAATCTAATATTTTTATTATTAAAATTAAATTCATTCAAAATTCTATTAAAAAAAACTTTCACTAAAAATCAAAATGCCATTTTAAAAGTGCTCCTATCATCAATGTTTTTAACAAGTTTTACGACTCATTGCTTCATTTATACCTGCATTTATTTAATTATTTATTGTGTCATCCAGCATTAGATGATAAAATTCCATGATTGCAAATTAAAACTTCCTTGGCCATCATTTAAAAAATATCTTTCTCAAACTGGACAGATACAGAGATCCTAAGAAGGTGACTGACAGACACATGGCACATCTAGCCCCTCTGCGTCTGTCTCTCTGGCTCGTCACCGCCCACGTCGCTTTCAGTTTGACGACGTCCCCGTTTCGTACTGGTTTTCGCAGTACTGCAAAAATGAACAATCAATTAAATACTACAATAAAAAAATCAATTAATTAAATAATCTCTCAGTAAAATTATAAAAAGAAAAGTACACGTTACTGCCTGATGAAAAGTCATATGTTACACTTGTGATTATAAGATATTCATTGTCTATCGTTACAAAATTTGTAACATATTTTTTAAGTTTTTTGATCTTATTGCTATTGATAACATTATAAATTGAAAGTGATAATTTTTTTTAAATTAATAAAGGAATATAGAGTAGTATAAAAAAGTAAAATAATTTTTTGTATGTTAATTTTTTCCCATTTTATATCGTTTATAGACACTAAAACATAATCTAATCACGTTTAAAATGATAAAACCTTTCTAAACTTTAAGATTTAAATTTAGATTCTAAAAATTCAAATAATATTAAATTTTAAATTTTAAATGATATTTTAAAATTTAAATTAAATAAATAATTTTAAAATCTAAACAGAATATTTTAAGCAAACTAAATTTTTTTTTCTTCAAATGAGAATTATGATAATAATTTATTATTAATCTTAGACATCAATCATGTATCGTATTTATGCAATGTATATTTATATAAGACAACATACGCATCGATATAAATATTTCATATTTATATACAAAAATTAACCTAGTGATATCCAACATTTCTAACTAATGCTGCCAAAGAAATCTCAAATTTGTATCTATATGCTATATATATATATATATATATATATATATATATATATAAAGCTTCTTATTATATTTATT
>JBBYHM010026926.1:0-10119 GCA_038381775.1 Adansonia rubrostipa
TAAACACATTCTCCTCATTGGGATAAATGAATTGATGCTTTGGTTTTATAAGAAAAACTTCTCTTTCTACTATTTTTGAATCGAAGTTCATCTTTCAATTGGGATAAACATGGATTCACATAATAATCTTCTTTCTTTTCATCATTGGGCACTATAAACATATTCTCCTTATTAGAATAAATAATTTGGATGCTTAGGTTTCATAAGAGAAACTTCTCTTTCTACCATTTATAGAATTAATGTTTGTATGTCGATTTGGACAGATATGGATTCACATAATATTCTCCTTTCATATCATTATTGGGCACAATAAACACATTCTCCTTATTGCGATAAACGATATTGATGCTTTGGTTTCATAAGAAAAACCTCTCTTTCTATCATTTTTAGAATTGAAGTTTGTCTTTCAATTGGGATAAACTTTGATTCACATAATAGTCTCCTTTCTTTTCATTATTGGGCACCATAAACATATTCTCCTCATTAGGATAATTGATATTGATGCTTTGGTTTCATAAGAAATATTTCTCTTTCTTTTATTTTTAGAATTAATATTCGTATGTCGATTTAGATAAACACAAATTCACATAATAATTAATTTTTGATCTTTTATGCTCATTAACAGGGGAAATGCTTGTATTCCATGATTGGTGACCATATACAAATTCTACTCATTGGGATAAATGATATTAATGTTTTGGTTTTATAAAAAAAACTTGTCTTTCCACCATTTCTAGAATTGATGTTTATCTTTCAATTGAGATAAATATGGATTCACATAATAGTCTCCTTTCTTTTCATTGTTGGGTACCATAAGCTCGTTTTACTTATTGGGATAAATGAATTGATAATTTGGTTTATAAGAAAAACTTTTACTTCTGACCATTTTTTACAATCAATGTTCATCTGTCAGTTAGGACAAACATGGATTCACATAACAATTTTTTTTCATTTCATGATTTGGCACCATAATGACATTCTTCTTATTGGCATAAATGATATTGATGCTTTGGTTTCATAAGAAAAACCTCTCTTTCTATCATTTTTAGAATTAATGTTCGTCTTTCAATTGGGATAAACATGGATTCGTATAACATCTCCTTTCTTTCCATAATTAGTCATAATAAATACATTCTTCTTATTGGGATAAATGATTTTGATGCTTTGGTTTCATAAGAAAAACTTCTCTTTCTACCATTTTGAGAATTCATGTTTGGCTGTCACTTTGGACAAACATGGATTCATATAATAATCTCTTTTCGTTTCACTATTGGGCACCATAAACACATTCTTCTCATTGGGATAAATGAATTGATAATTTGGTTTTATAAGGAAACTTCTCTTTCAACTATTTTTCGAATCAAAGTTCATATTTTAATTGGGATAAACATGGATTCACATAATAATCACCTTTTTTTTCATTATTGGGTACTATAAACACATTCTCCTTATTAGGATAAATGATTTGGATGCTTTGGTTTCATAAGAGAAACTTCTCTTCTTACCATTTTTAGAATTAATCTTCGTATGTTAATTTGAACAGACACGGATTCACATAATATTCTCCTTCCATATCATTATTAGGCATAATAAACACATTCTCCTCATTGCGATAAATGATATTGATGCTTTGGTTTCATAAGAAAAACTTCTCTTTCTACCATTTTTAGAATTGGTGTTTATTTTTCAGTTGGGATAAAAATGGATTCACATAATAGTCTCCTTTCTTTTCATTACCATTCACCATAAATAGATTCTCCTTATTGGGATAAATGATATTGATGCTTTGGTTTCATAAGAAAACTTCTCTTACCATTTTTATAATTAATGGTCGTTTGTCGATTTGGACAAACACAGATTCACATAATAATGTCATTTCATTTCATGATTGGGCACCATAAACACATTCTCTTCATCGGTATAAATGATATTGATGCTTTGGTTTCATAAGAAAAACTTCTCTTTGTACCATTTATAGAATTGAGGTTCGCTTTCCAATTAGGATTAACATGAATTCGCATAATAGTCTTGTTTCTCTTCATTGGGCATTATAAACACATTCTCCTCATTAGGATAATGATATTGATGCTTTGGTTTCATAAGAAAAACTTCACTTTCTACCATTTTTAGAATTGAAGTTCATCTTTCAATTGGGATAAACTTAGATTCACATAATAGTCTCCTCTCTCTTCATTATTGGGCACCATAAACACATTCGCCTCATTAGGATAAATGTTATTGATGCTTTGGTTTCATAAGAAAATTTCTCTTTCTTTCATTTTTAGAATTAATGTTTGTATGTCAATTTGGAGAAACACGGACTCACATAATAATCTCTTTTCGATCTTTTGTGCTCATTAACAGAGGAAATGCATGTATTTTATGATTGGCTACCATAAACACATTCTAGTTGTTAGGATAAATGATGTTGATGCTTTGGTTTTATAAGAAAAACTTTTCTTTCTACTATTTTTAGAATTGAAGTTCGTCTTTCAATTGGGATGCATGTATTTTATGATTGGCTACCATAAACACATTCTAGTTGTTAGGATAAATGATGTTGATGCTTTGGTTTTATAAGAAAAACTTTTCTTTCTACTATTTTTAGAATTGAAGTTCGTCTTTCAATTGGGATAAACATGGATTCACATAATAATCTCCTTTCTTTTCATGTTGGCCACTATAAACAAATTCTTTTTATTGGGATAAATGATTTTGTTGATTTGGTTTCATAAGAAAAACTTCTCTTTCTACCATTTTTAGAATTGAAGTTCATCTTTTAGATGGGATAAACATGGATTCGCGTAATAATCCCCCTTCTTTTCATGATTTAGGACCATAAACACATTCACCTCGTTAAGATAAATAATATTAATGCTTTTGTTCCATAAGAAAAATTCTTTTTCTACCATTTTTAGAATTAATGTTCATATGTTGACTTCAACAAACATGGAGTCGTATAATAATCTCCTTTCATTTCACGATTGGGCACAATAAACACATTCTCCTTATTAGGATAAATGATATTGATGCTTTGGTTTTATAAGAAAAACTTCTCTTTCTACCATTTTTAGAATTGAAGTTTGTTTTTCCATTAGGATAAACTTGGATTTACATAATAGTCTCCTTCTTTTTTCATGATTAGGCGCCATAAACACATTCTCCTCATTGGGGTAAATGACATTGATGCATTGGTTTCATGAGAAAAACTTCTCTTTCCACCATTTTTGGAACTGAAATTCGTCTTTCAATTGGGACAAACATGGTTTCACATAATAATCTTCTTTCTTTCCATGATTAGGCACAATAAACTCATTCGTCTTATTGGGATAAGTGATATCGATGCTTTGGTTTTATAAGAAAAACTTTTTTTTTTACCATTTTTTGAATCAAAGTTTGTCTTTTAATTAAAATAAACATGGATTCACATAATAATCACCTTTCATTTGATGATTGGGCACTATAAACACATTTTCCTCTTGGGGTAAATGATATTGATGCTTTGGTTTCATAAGAAAAACTTCTCTTTCTACCAATTTTGGAATCGAAGTTTGCCTTTCAATAGGGGTAAATATGGATTCACATAATAATCTCTTTTCTTTTCATGATTGGGCACCATAAATACATTCTCGTCATTGGGATAAATAATATTGATGCTTTGATTTTATAAGAAAAACTTTTTTTCTACCATTTTTAGAATAATGTTTGTCTGTTGACTTGCACAAACATGGATTCACATAATAATCTCTTTTCACTTCATGATTGGGCACAGTAACCATATTCTTCTCATTGGGATAAATGATACTGATGCATTGGTTTCATAAGAAAAACTTCTCTTTATACCATTTTTAGAATTGATGTTCGTCCTTTAATTGGGATAAACATGGATTCACATAATAATCTCTTTTTTTTTCATGATTGGGCACAATAAACACATTCTCTTCATTGGGATAAGTGATATTGATGCTTTTGTTTCATAGGCAAAACTTTTCTTTCTACCATTTCTAGAATTATTATTCATATGTCAATTTGGACAAACATGGATTCACATAGTAATCTCTTTTCTTTTCATGATTGGGCACCATAAACATGTTTTCCTCATTGGGATAAATGATATTGTTGTCCTAGTTTCATAATAAAAGCTTCTCTTTTCACCATTTTTAGGATTGAAGTTCATGTTTCAATTGAGATAAACTTGAATTCACATAATAGTGTCCTTTTGTTTCATGATTAAGCACCATAAACACATTCTCCTCGTTGGGATAAATGATATTGATGCTCTGGTTTCATAGGAAAAACTTCTCTTTGTACTATTTTTACAATTAATGTTCATCTTTCGATTTGAACAAACACAGATTCATATAATAATCTCTTTTCATTTTCATGATTGGGCATAATAAACACATTCTCCTTGTTGGAATAAATGATATTGATGCATTTGTTTCATAAGAAAAACTTCTTTTTCTACCATTCTTAGAATTAAAGTTCGTCTTTCAATTGGGATAAACTTGGATTCACATAATAGTCTCCTTTATGTTCGTGATTGGGCACCATAAACACATTCTCCTCATTGGGATAAATGATATTGACGCTTTGGTTTCATAAGAAAAACTTTTTTTCTACCTTTTTTAGAATTAAAGTTCATCTTTCAATTAGGATAAACTTGGATTCACATAATAGTCTCCCTTATGTTCATGATTTGGCACCCTAAACACATTCTCCTCTTTGGCATAATTGATACTAATGCTTTGGTTTCAAAAAAAAAACTTCTCTTTCTTCCAATTTTAGAATTAATGGTCATATGTCGATTTAGACAAACACAGATTCATATATTAATCTCCTTTCATTTCAAGATTGGGCATAATAAAGAAATTCTCCTCATTGGGATAAATGATATTGATTTATTGCTTTCATAAGAAAAACTTCTTTTCTATCATTTTTGGAACTAAAATTCATCTTTCAATTGGGATAAACATGGATTCACATAATAATCTCCTTTCTTTTCATAATTGGGCGCAATAAACACATTCTCCTCCTTGGTAAATGATATTGATCCTTCGGTTTATAAGAAAAGCTTCTCTTTCTTCCATTTTTAGAATTAAAGTTCGTGTTTCAATTGAGATAAACTTGGATTCACATAAGACTCTCCTTTGTTTTCATGTTTGGGCATCATAAACACATTCTTCTCATTGGGATAAATGATATTGATGCTTTAGTTTCATAAGAAAACATCTCTTTCTACTATTTTTAGAATTAATGTTCGTCTGTCAATTTGGACAGACACAGATTCATATAATAATCTCCTTCCATGATTGAGTACAGTAAACACATTCTCCTCATTAGGATAAATGATATTGATGTATTGGTTTCAAGAGAAAAATTTCTCTTTCTATCATTTTTAGAATTAAAGTTCATCTTTCAATTGGGATAAACTTGGATTCACATAATAGTCTCATTTCCTTTCATGATTGGGAACCATAAGCACATTCTCCTCATTGGGATAAATGATATTGATGCTTTGGTTTCATAAGAAAAACATCTCTTTCTACCCTTTTTAGAATTAATGTTCGGCTGTTGATTTGGATAAACACGGATTCACATAATAATCTCCTTTAGTTTCATGATTGGGCACCATAAGCACATTCTCCTCATTGGGATAAATGATATTGATGCTTTGGTTTTATACGACAAACTTTTCTTTCTACTATTTTTAGAATTGAAGTTTATCTTTCAATTGGGGTAAACATGGATTCACATAATAATCTCTTTTTTTTTCATGATTGGGCACTATAAACACATTCTCTTCACTGGGATAAATGATTTTGATTCTTTGGTTTTATAAGAAAATTTTCTTTTTCTACCAATGTTAGAATTAACGATCGTCTATCGATTTGGACAAACAGGGATTCACATAATAGCCTCCTTTCATTTCATGATTGGGCATAATAAACACATTCTCCTCATTGGGATAAACAATACTGATGCTTTGGTTTCATAAGAAAAACTTTTTTTGTACCATTTTTAGAATTGAAGTTTGTCTTTTAATTGGGATAAACATGGCTTCACGTAATAATCTCCTTTCTTCTTATGATTGGGCACCATAAACACATTCTCGTAATTGGGATAAATGTTATTGATGCTTTGGTTTCATAAGAAAAACTTGTTTTTCCTCCATTTTTAGAATTAATGTTCGGATGTCGATTTGGACAAACACAGATTCACATAATAATCAACTTTCATTTCATGATTGGGCATAGTAAACATATTCTCTTCATTGGGATAAATGATATTGATGCATTGGTTTCCTGAGAGAAAAACTTCTTATTCTACCATTTTTAGAATTTAAGTTTGTCTTTCAATTGAAATAAACATGGATTCACATAATAATCTCCTTTCTTTTCATGATTGGGCACAATAAACACATTCTCTTCCTTGGGATAAATGATATTGATGCTTTGATTTCATAAGAAAAAGTTCTCTTTCTACCATTTTTGGAATTGAATTTCATGTTTGAATTGGGATAAACTAGGATTCACATAATAGTCTCCTTTCTTTTCATGATTGTGTACCATAAATAAATTATCATCATTGGCATAAATGATATAGACGCTTTCGTTTCATAAGAAAAACGTCTCTTTCTACCATTTTTAGAATTACTGTTCGTATGTCGATTGGACAAACAAGGATTAACATAATAATCTCCTCTAATTTCATGATTGGGCACTATAAACATATTTTCCTCGTTGGGGTAAGTAATTGGTTTCATAAGAGAAATTTCTGTTTCTACTTTTTTTTTAAAATTAATGTTCATATGTCGATTTAGACAAACATGGATTCATAAAATAATCTCTTTTAGTTTCATGATTGGGCACCATTAACATATTCTACTCATTGGGATAAATGAATTGATGCTTTGGCTTCATAAGAAAAACTTCTCTTTCTACAATTTTTAGAATTGACGTTTATCTTTCAATTGGGATAAACATGGATCCACATAATAATCTCCTTTCTTTTCATGATTGGGCATCGTAAACACATTCTCCTCATTGGGGTAAATGATATTAATGCTTTGGTTTCATAAGAAAAACTTCTCTTTCCTTCGTTTTTATAATTAATGTTCGGCTGTCGATTTGGACAAACACAGATTCATTTAATAATCTCCTTCCATTTTATGATTGGGCACCATTAACACAATCTCCTCATTAGGATAAATGATATTGATGCTTTGCTTTCATACAAAAAAACTTCTCTTTCCACCTTTTTTGGAATTGAAGTTTGTCTTTCAACTAGGATAAACATGGATTCACATAATAATCTCCTTTCTTTTCATGACTGGGCTCCATAAATACATTTTGCTCATTGGGACGAATGATATTGATGCTTTCATTTTGCAGGAAAAACATCTCTTTCTACCATTTTTAGAATTGAAATTCATCTTTCAATTGGGATAAACATGGATTTGCATAATAATCTCCTTTCTTTTCATCATTGGGCACCATAAACACATTCACCTCATTGGGAGAAATGATATTAATGCTTTGGTTTCATAAGCAAAACTTCTCTTTTGACCATTTTTAGTATCGAATTTTGTCTTTCAATTGGGATAAACATGGATTCATATAATAATCTCTTTTCTCTTCATGATTGGGCACCATGAACACATTCTCCTCATTGGGATAAATGTTATTGATGTTTTGGTTTCACAGGAAAAACTTCTCTTTCCACCATTTTTAGAATCAAAGTTCATCTTTCAATTAGGATAAACATGGAGCCAGATAATAATCTCCATTCTTTTAACGTTTGGACACCTGAAGACATTCTCCTCAATGGGATAAATAACATTGATACTTTAGTTTCATAAGAAAAACTTCTCTTTCTACCATTTTTAGAATTAATGTTTGTATATCGATTTGGGCAAACACGGATTCACATGCTAATCTCCTTTCATTTCATGATTGGGCATAGTAAACATATTCTCTTCATTAGGATAAATGATATTGATACAATTGTTTCAAAAGAAAAACTTCTTTTTCTACCATTTTTAGAATCGAAGTTCCTCTTTCAATTAGGATTAATATGGATTTATGTAATAATCTCTTTTCTGATCACGATTGGGCACCATGAACACATTCTCCTCATTGGGATAAATGATATCGATGTTTTGGTTTCATAGGAAAAACTTCTCTTTCTACCATTTTTAGAATCAAAGTTCATCTTTCAATTGGGATAAACATGGACTCACATAATAACCTCCTTTCTTTTCATGTTTGGGCACCATTAATACATTCTCCTCACTGGGATAAATAACATTGATGCTTTGGTTTCATAAGAAAAACTTCTCTTTTATAATTTTTAAAATTAATGTTCGTATGTCGATTTGGACAAACACGGATTCATATAATAATCTCTTTTCATTTCATAATTGGGCATAGTAAACGTATTCTTTTCGTTGGGATAAATGATATTGATGCATTTGTTTCAAAAGAAAAACTTCTCTTTCTACCATTTTTAGAATTGAAGTTCACCTCTCAATTAGGATAAACATGGATTCACATAATAATCTCCTTTCTTTTCATGATTGGGCACAATAAACACGTTCTCCTTTTTAGGATGAATGATATTGATGCTTTAATTTCATAATCAAAACTATTCTTTCTACCATTTTAGAATTAATATTCGTCTATTGATTTGGACAAACACGAATTCACATAATAATCTCCTTTCATTTCATGATTGGGCACCATAAAGACATTCTTTTCATTGGGATAAGTGATACTAATGCTTTGGTTTCATAAGAAAAGCTTCTATTTCTACCATTTTTAGAATTGAAGTTCATCATTCAATTGGGACAAACATGGATCCACATAATATTCTGCTTTCTATTCATGATTAGGAACCGTAAACACATTCTGTTCATTGGGATAAATGATATTGATGCATTGGTTTCAGAAGAAAAACCTCTCTTTCTACCATTTTTAGAATCAATGTTCATATGTCGATTTGGAGAAGCACGGATTCACATAATAATCTTCTTTTATTTCATGGTTGGGCACCATTAATACGTTCTCCTCATTGGGATAAATGATATTGATGCTTTGGTTACATAAGAAAAACTTCTCTTTCTACCATTTTAGAATTAAAGTTCACCTTTCATTTGAGATAAACATGGATTCACATAATTGTCTCCTTTCTTTTCATGATTGGGCACCATAAACATATTCTCCTCATTGGGATAAATGATATTGATGCTTTGGCTTCATAAGAAACACTCCTCTTACTCCCATTTTTAGAATTAATATTTCTATCTTGATTTGGACAAACACGGATTCACATAATAATCTCCATTCATTTCATGATTGGCCACCATAAATACGTTCTCCTCATTGGGATAAAAGATATTGATGCCTTGGTTTCATAAGGAAAACTTCTCTTTCTACCATTTTTAGAATTAAAGTTTATCTTTCATTTGGGATAAATAAGGATTCATAAAATAATCTTCTTTCTTTTCATGATTGGGCTCCATAAACACATTTTGCTCATTGGGACAAATGATATTGATGCTTTGGTTTCATAAGAAAAACTTGTCTTTCCAACATTTTTAGAACTGAAGTACATTTTTCAATTGGGATAAACATAGATTCGCATAATAATCTCTTTTTTTTTCATCCTTGGGCACAATAAACACATTCTTCTTATTAGAATAAATGATGTTGATGCTTTAGTTTCATCAAAAAAACTTCTCTTTCTATCATTTTCAAAATTGATGTTCGTCTTTCAATTGGGATAAACATAGATTCACATAATAATCTCCTTTCTTTTCATGATTGGCACCATGACACATTCTTCTTATTGGGATAAATGATATTAATGCTTTGGTTTCATAACAAAAACTTCTCTTTCTACCATTTTTAGAATCAATGTTCATCCTTCAATTGGGATAAACATAGATTAACATAATAATCTTCTTTCTTTTCATGTTTGGGCACAATGAACACATTATCCTTATTGGCATAAATGATATTAACGCTTTGGTTTTATAAGAAAAAACTTCTCTTTCAACCATTTTTAGAATTAATGTTCGTCTATCGATTGGACAAACAGGATTCACATAAAAATCAC
>JBBYHM010026944.1:0-10117 GCA_038381775.1 Adansonia rubrostipa
ATTCCCATGGTGTAAACGCTTAGACTCGGACCAAGGCTAAACAAAAGAGGAACATTTTATCTAAAACTTCAACTCTCAATTTTCAAAGATTCTCTTTTTTTCAAAATATGACCCATTCTTTTTAACGTTGAAGATTTTTATTTTCGGGGATACTCTAACCCCACTATTTTGAGGTGATACTCTAACCCCGCTTTTAACTTAAATCCAATACCAAACCTTTATTTTTAGGGATACTCCAACCTTACTACTCCAAGGGGATACTCCAAACCCGCTTTTACCTCAATATGACATCAAATTTCCATAATTGGGGATACTCTAACCTTACTCTTCTTAGAGGATACTCCAACCTTAGTTTTAACTCAAATCCAATATCAAACCTTTATTTTCGAGGATACTCCAACCCCACCATTCTAAGGGGATGCTCCAACCCAACTTTTAACTCAAATCCAATATCAAACCTCTATTTTTGGGGATACTCTAACCCCACTACTCTGAAAGAATACTCTAACCCCACTTTTACCTCAATATGACATCAAATTTTCACCTTTGGGGATACTCCAACCCCACTCTTCTTAGGGGATACTTCAACCCTATTTTTTACATTTCTTTTAAAATTTAAACTTTTTTCTTGGACATCCCTAAATCACCAAAACCTTTTCTTCTCCTTAAATTTCCACTAAAATTGATTAAGTCTCAACTTTGTCATCTAAGCTATTCATCAATAATCGAAGACAATCACAAGATACATTTTGATCATCCCTTTTTTATGTGTTTATTTTTGTGTGGATTTATTTATTGCTTTCTTTCCTATCTTACTAATACGTTTCCTCTTGTAGGGACCTCGAGCATTCTTGCTTTAAAAATTATTTTCAAAATCACAAAACAATATCTTGTGTCGGTATCTCTCCAGTGCCAGAGATAAAATACTTGATTTTTTAAAACCCATCTGTAGATCATTTTCATCAAAAATCCCTATGTTTCTCACCTCTTTGAGGCACATAGATGATAAAATTTTCATTAAAACCCAGACTCATATCTTTACAAAATTTCATGCATTAGAGGAAATTATATTTAAATAATAATAAAAATGAAACAAAAAAAATCAAGATTCAAGTAAGATATAGTTAGATGGTATCGATTTTTGATCGTTATAGGGGTGCTAATCCTTCCCCACACTTAACCAACCTAGACCCCAAAACAACGAATCTCTAGTATTATTTTCAATAGGCATCCGGTTATGTCTAACTTAAAATGATCGGTTGCGACTCTAAGTTAATGGCCACTTCGTGGTGGCTATCCAAGACTAGTCGGACGAGTGATTCGTCTGATGGTCTTTTACTCTTTCATGTTAAACATCAAAATATTTTTTAAGTCGAGCACGCTTTGGCCCTTCAGATTGTCCAAAGTTCGTAAAGGCCGAGCACGCGGAATGTCAACAGCTTGGTGACTCCATTGGTGAGCTAACTTAGAGAGTTAGGCCTATGACTAGCTATGTCTTGCTTGATCCTTGGTTTTTCGATTTCCATAATTGTTTAGATATTATTCTCTCCTTTTTTGCCTTCTAATCTTTTACTTTTTATGCCTTTATTTTGTGATTATTTTTAAGGGATCGCGTTCTTTTTGAATGAATAAGTATCATAATATGGAGTAGAATGAAAAGGTTTGATAGTTTTCCCGACATGCACCGTGCACTTTTATTTTGCATTATATTACCACCAAACACCATGGTAAGGCTAGGTTCCTAATTATTAGGATAAAGTGAGCCATTTGCCTTCATGAGTAACCCTCCGCATAGGCATGGCAAGACCTTTCGGGATGTAAATTACCTATGTCTTTCGTGGGTAACCCTTCATATTTGCATAAGAAAATACATCCACGGGGTCAACCCGTTCCACCAAACTCGTGATAGGCCTAGGATCAGGGTGTCTCAACTGTCCTTATCGATGGAGGAGTGATTTGATACCTATTTAGGCATCTACTTAAACTCATGTACTAAGCTTTACGAGCCAAACCATGTCAAAATGCTGATAGAATAACCCGGAGAATAGGGTCACTTGGGGAAACACTTCTTACCTTTACTCTTGTATACCATATTATACTAGTGACGATAGGTGAACATCGTCCTCACATTTGTCACATTATTTTTATGATCATTTATTTAGGATATGTTATAATGTTCTATGGCTCACCCTTCCTTAGCAAGTTGGTGATGACGGGCGAATGTTCATACCTACGATGCAAGAAGTTCATAATTTGACCAAGATAAGTCACCATGCTAATGACTTAACACAGATATTGACGAACGAACGTCACTGCTTGTTTGGTTAGGCTTGTCCTTACGTGGTATTGTATCACCACGGGTAAAGGAAATCTTAGCAAAGATACGCTTGATGCTGTCTGATTGTTATGCTTGCCCTCTATGCATCATACCATTTATTTTTAGGGCAAACTTCTATGTGGCATTTTCATTTTGTTGCTTTTGTTTCTTTGTGTGCTTATTTCTTTGTACAGTTGCTAACTTATCGTCTCTTTTTTGTTCCCTTTTGCATGCATGCATCATTTCATTATTATCATTGCTATAGGACAATTGGCCAACGGTGCAGTGTTCACCAAGGGGTGTCTGTCATGGAGCAACAGTCCATCTCAAAGTTGAAATCTTTCGAGAAAGTTCAAGCCTGGTCCAAGCGACGATGGCATGAAGGTGAGGACATCCTAAAACCTGGGTATATCTCGACTGCGCGTGAAAAGATCAAAATAAGGTATCATTAGAATGATTGGCATGATTTGAAATATATATAGACCGGTTGGGATAGTACCAAGAAGAAATCATTCACAAAGAGATATAGGGACATTGCGCTTTTAGTCCAAGTCCATTTGGATGTTAATTTGCTGCAAGGTGCTTCCTAATTTTGGAATCGTACATATCTATGCTTTACCATTAACTAGAAGGATTTGACCTTCATAGTAGAGGAATATACCTCACTGCTCAACATTGAGAGGGCCAAGACTGATAGAATATATTGCAAGGCATTGAACCCTCTAACTTTTAAGAAAAGATTGGCCCAGATTCTCAGTGCACGTGAAGCATGGATTACGAGTCACATCAAGGAGAAAGGAAACAGCGAGTGCATTTCATGGTCTAGTTTGGAAGCGGCAATAGCAAATACCGTCGACATTTAGAAAATGCAAGATATATTTGCTTTGGCTATATATGGCCTAGTTATTTTCCTAAAGATGCTAGGTTATGTCAAAGTAGCGGTGGCAAATCTCATTTCTCGACTATGTTGCAACATTAACTCAGCACTGTTATCATCGATGAAACTATTCGAGCCCTTAATTTTTGCAAGAAAACTGAGACAGGATGTTTCATTGGTTGTGCACCTATGCTTCACCTATGGCTTGTTAGCCACCTTTGCCCGAAAGAAAAGAGGAGGCCATACAATTTCTTCCCTGACTTTAGTCCTATCTCCAAAGTCCTTGAGAATGAATGGTTTCACAAAAAGTCCTAGGAAAAATGGATCCAAAAACTTCAGAATCTTAATGGGGATGAAGTGGCATGGAAGGCTGCCTGGTTCTCACCACAAACCATCATGTATAGATATGTGGTTTACAATTGTGTGCCACTCGTTGGGTTATGGGGAAGTACCAGCTACATACCTATTCTGGTCCTTCGACAATTTTTGTGTTAGCAATTTATCCCCTTTGTTTACGACCTAGAGGCTTGCAATCTCGAATACGGCAAGCTAGATTATAAGTCAAGAATTCAGTTAGCCTTCTGTGCTTGAAAACAAACTCATTGCATGGAAAGATACTGAAGAGGAAGTAGTATGACCACAGGGTATAATGAATGGAAGATACGTCACACCAATGATGCCTTACTTCCATCTGCTATTGTATTTGTAGATGAAGAATTCCCTTCTGAAATTGAATTGCTTAGATGAGAATTCTAACAAGAAAAAACAACTCTTGCCAAGGAAATTGCCCACCTAAAGGAGGAAAAGAGTTAATTTAAGATAGACCTTTATCTATGTGAAGGTGAGGTAAAATGAGCTGATAAGGGGAGGAATTGTCTCAAAGAAGATCTCGAGAGTCTAAGGAAAGACTATGTGGCCATTAGTAAAGCAAACAAATCACGACGCCAAGGCAAGTCTTCAATCAAGTGGAGAACAAAAATTACTACCCTTGAAAAAGAACTACATTAGTGGAAAGTAGTGGCTAAAGACAGTAAATAAAAGGTTGTTAGACTTTGAACCCTTGTATTGACTTATCAAAAGAGAAATGCATGGTTAGAAGCCCAAGTTCAAGATTTATGAGTGAATCAGGTTAAGAATGAGACGTTAACAGTTAAGGTTTAAGGCTTGGAGCAGTCCTTACAAGCTTACCAAAATTGGGTGGATGAATTAATATGGGCTTCAAAACGCAGGAGTAAGAATGGCAACAAATAGTCGATCAGGCATGCCAAAATTATTATACTCATCATCACCATCTCACTGAACAAATTCAGGCAGCTCAGTTGGAGGCCGAATATATAACGGACACAGCTCGATCTCTAGCATATAGCATCTTACCCATTAGAGCTCACGAACAAGAATTGTTCTATTTCTTAGAACATGTGATTAGTCAATGTAATCATGCCAAACATTTTCAAATGTAATCACATGTATTCAAGACTTTGATTGCTTCAATGAAAGATGCTATTAGTGGAGCTGTTTCCTAATGCAATTGTCCCTCTTGTGTTTGCATCAATAACATTTATTCTTTTTCTACTTTGCATCAATAACAAATTTCTTTTCCTACTTCATATCGATTTTCATGTCATGTCATAACACATTTTAAAGGTCTAATCTGTCAATAATCTAAAGGGGTCCCAAAACATGAAATCTTTAGCTCGCCATCGCTATAACATTCATACCCATTGTAAAGCCACGAAGAATGATCATTAGTCCTGCATTGAGCGACTAGAACTCATGTATAGAGAATCTCAAGAACAATCAACCCATAGGAATGAAGAACTTCAATCTTAAATGGCAGAATTGACAAAACAGTTGTCTGAAGCTTTACAAGATAAAGGACAAATAAGCACCATCGATGCTGGCAAAGGATCAGCTAACCCCGAGAGTAATTTGAATACTGGTACTGAGGCTAATAATGTGCGTGAGGCAAATTTGCATGAACAGGATCCCCCGGGGTAGCAAGAATTTTGTCATCTCAACCATTTATTTATCTTAATCCTGCAATAGCACCATATCTGGTTTAAGGCTCTTCACCCGCTATACCTATAGTACTAGATCTTGATGAACAAGCAGAACAAGAAAGGGCAAAAAGGTCTTTGAAAAATGATAAAGACATAAACAAATACCAATCTCTAGAGAAACATCTTCAAGCTATTGAGGGAAGTGACAAATTTGGAATTGTAGACATGAAGGCTCTAGGACTGATCTCTAGTCTCGTCATTCCGCACAAATTCAAGGTGCCAAAGTTTGAAAAATATAATGAGACCACAGATCCTACTAGCCACCTTTGGATGTATTGTCGTAAGATGATTGGGTATAAAGAAAATGAAAAATTGCTAATCCACTGCTTTCAAGACAGTTTAGCTGGGGTAGCTTTCCAGTGGTACATAGGGCTAGACCCTATCAAAATTCAAACATGGACAGATTTGGCTCGTGCATTTGGCTCGTACATTCCTCGACCAATATAAGCACGTATCTGACTGGGCCTTAGATCGCCTATCCCTCATGAACATGGAGAAGAAAGCATCTAAGAGTTTTAGGCAGTACACCTAAAGATGGAGAGAGGAGGCAACTCAAGTTCAGCCTCCATTAGCTAAAAGAGAAATGACAGCTATGTTCTTCGGCACTTTGAAAGCTCCTTACTATGAGAAGTTGATGGGAAACACCACGAAGAATTTTGCTGATATGGTCATATCAGGGGAGATTATTAATAATGCCATCAAAAGAGGGAAAATATCTATAGGAGAATCATCTAGGTCAATTAAGAAACCAACAAGTAAAGGAAAGGTAAAAGAAGTAAACGCTGTTAGTCATAGGACTGCAAAGTTCCTTCAAAATCCATGCTCAACGCAAGGGGTATATGCCCCAAGTATGTTGTATCCGGGTTTTATCCCCTATCAAATGACACCAGTTGTTCACTATATTAGGATTGCTTTGACAGTCACCATCACACCAAATCCTACTCAAAACACACCTCCAAGCATGCAACCTCACAACACAAATAATGCCAAAGCCCTAAGTAATCATTAAGCACTCGGAGAAAGGGAACACTTTGACCCTTTACTATACTCATATAAAAAGATCTAAAATCACCTATTAGTCGGCCAATTAGTTGCCCCAGTGTTCTTAGACCTAAAATCTCCACCATACCCTAGCTGGTATGATAAGAATGCTTATTGTGAATACCATATTGGAGTATAGGGACACTCAATTGAGAATTGTACCTCATTCAAGAGAAAGGTACAAGGCCTATTGAAAAGAGGTGTAATTAAAATAGAGCAAGGGCTCAGACCAAATGTTGGGGCTAACCCACTCCCTAATCATGCTAAACCAAGGGTAAATGCCATGATTGATGGGAAAGACTGTTAGATCAAAAGAGATTTCAGAGAGGTCAAGACACCAATAAGTAGAGTGTGGCAAGCATTCAGGGAGGTTGGGATAGTAAGCCCAAGTGAGGAATTCACAGAGTCTTCTTGCTGCTCTTATGCTCAAGAGCACAATTTACAATAATGTTCATCATTTTGAAAAATGGTCCAAGGAACGATGGACTAATCCGCGATCAAATTCTACAAGGAATGTCATACACTAACTTATCTATCTGTTATTGTCATCGAAGAGAAGGAAGCGAAGGATGATGGTATCCTGATTTGCCTTTCTCTTATGAGTATGAAGAGGTGGCCCAATGAAAGCTTTAGGTATTATACCTCTAGGTGGATGGAAAAGGCCACCCAAATTCAACCACTATTGATAAAGAAGGAAATGATTATTAGGTTCGTTGGCACACTACAGTCACCATACTATGATGAAGTGGTAAAAAAAACCCTTAAAAGCTTTACGGATGTAGTCATAATTTATGGGATGATGGATGGGGCTTTAAAAAGAGAATCAGGTAGGGGCAAGAGCAAAGGAAAAGTTAAAATAACATGACAGTCGAGGTTCGACAAAAGAGCCAATTCTTCTTAAACTCGTACAGATATAGAACTAGAAAGGTTCATTGATCAAAATTGCAAATCGTGAAAAATATGGAAGAACTGAGAATGCCAATGAGTATAATTTGGGAGATTCTGGTAAAGGCCAAATTAGTTAATGGGGTCGAGAAGAAAAAGGAAGAAGTTGACAACTTTTGCAATTTTCATATAGTACATGGTCATACCCTTTAGATGTGTAAAGAGTTTCGTGCCATGGTCCAAAGAATGATGAAGGAAGGCAGCATTGAATTTTATGATGAGAAACAGACTGACTAATCAACCCATAGATGCACTTTCATTTGTCAATGCCATAGAAGGGTATGGGGATAATCTCTCTTATGGCATCAGAAGACCACTGATTTTGTATGATAATCGACCATGCCCTCAGGTCGTTCCTGCCTCATTTGCACCAAAGATGGTCATTTAATTGCCATATCCATTCCCTTACAAAGACAACAAGGTTATTCCCTGGAATTATGAGAGTAAAACCTTAATTATTGAGGAATCTAGTCAACTAGCCTTAAATATTGATCTTTCGAGGGTGAGCCATTTGACTCGAAGTGGTAGGTGTTATACACCACCAGCCTTAAGAGATGAAGCTCAGCAAGAAGATACTAGCCAGAATCTTCAAACCCTTAAGTCTGCGGTTAAAGGGTCAGATTCAAAAGTAACCAAGGAATCAATCAGTGAAAAAAAAGCAATGGAGTTTTTTAAGTTTATCAAACACAGTGAATACAGTATCCTAGATCAGCTAAATAAGCAACCTCCCAAAATATCCGTATTGTCACTTTTGTTTAACTCTGAAGCTCATAGAAATGCACTCTTGAAAGTTTTAAATGAGGCCTATGTCTCTCTCGATATTTCTATAGGCCAGCTAGAAACAGTCACACAGTCGTACGGGTATTTGATGGAACCTGTAGAAATGTTATGGGGAACATCACTATTCCGCTCCAAATAGGCCCGTGTATTTATGAGGTTGACTATCATGTAATGGACATTGCTCTATCATATAATTGCTTTTTGAGAAGGCTGTGGATCCATTCTGTGAGAGTAGTTCCATCGTCTTCGCACCAAAAATTGAAGTTTGTAATTGGAAACAAAGTTGTCAGTATTGGTGGAGAAGAGGATATCATTGCTGTTACCTCGATCGATACCTTATATGTTGAACCTATTGAGGGCATTCCAGAACCCTCTTTTTGATCATTTGAGTTCATCAGTGCCACCTATGTTAAGGAAGGATCGCCCATGATTAAGCCTTATCTGTCAAGAAGAATGCAAATATGCTTAATACTAATAGTTGGCAAAGGTGCTTGAGCCAAAAAAGGGCTTGGAAGATGCCTCCAAGGAGTTGTTAAAGCTCTAAAGGTGACCCATCAGACTGACAAGAGAGGAGTAAGGTTCAAACCTAATGCATAGCAAAAAAAGAAGCAGGCCCAAAAAAATTGGGAGAAAAGAATAGCACGTTTGTTGGGATAAGACATGGGATGTGAACCTATGGCATTTACGCCATTGCATAAGAACTTTCACTCAAGCGGACATGTTAACACTAGCTCGACAAACATCATGCTTGTGTTAGGGAAGACTTTTAGGGATTTCTTTATCAATGTAATTGAAGAGCCATCAACAATGAGTGAAGAGATTGATTTATGCCCTCCAGATTTATTCCAAGTGTCTGGATTGAGATAAAAATCTCTATATTATTCAAAACTCTTTCAAAGTATTCGAATGAAGATAACATGGATATCCGCATTGAAACTTAGGAAATCGACTTTGAGCAAGCAATTAATACTGTGAGGTTGAGTATGAAGAAGATTCTGAGGAGGACCCTATAACCCAGATCTGCTCAGACTAATTGAACAAGAAGAAAAACAAATTTTAACTCATAAATAACCCACCGAAACCATAAACCTTGGGATAGAAGAAGACTAAAAGAAAGTCAAAATTGAAACCTCTATAAAACCATTAACCCGAAACTAACTGATAAGCCTTCTCCAAGAGTTTCAAGATATGTTTGCCTGGTCTTATCAGGATATGCTTGGGTTAAATATCGATATCGTAGTCCATAAACTTCCTCTCAAACCTGAGTATAAACCTGTACAGCAAAAGCTGAGAAGGATGAAACTCGAGATGCTGCTAAAGATTAAAGAAGAAATCAAGAAACAATTTTAAGCAGGATTTCTCGAAGTTGCCAAATACCCTAAGTGGGTGGCCAATATAGTCCCAATCCCTAAGAAGGATGGTAAGGTGTGAATGTGTGTGGATTATAGGGACTTAAACTGAGTTAGTCCAAAAGATAACTTTAATTTGCCCCATATGGATATCTTAGTGGACAACACTGCCAAAAATGCATTTTTTTTCTTTCATTGACAAATTTTCAGGATAAAACCAAATTAAAATGGCGATCGAAGACATGAAAAAGACCACCTTCATGACTATGTGGGGAACTTTTGCTACAAAGTGATGCCTTTTGGGCTAAAAAATGCTAGGGTAACTGATCAAAGGGTAATGGTGACATTGTTTAATGACCTTATGCACAAAGAGATCGAACTTTATTGGATGACATGATCACCAAGTCACTTATAGAGAATAAACATGTAGCCAGCTTGCGAAAGCTCTTCAAAAACCTTCGTAAATATTAGTTCAAGTTAAACCCTTCCAAATGCATATTTGGTGTCACATCCAGCAAGTTATTGGGCTTCATTGTGAGTGAAAAAGGAATAGAAGTGGACCCTAACAAGGTTAGGGCCATTCAAAGCCTCTCACTACCTCAAACCCTAAAAAATATGAAAAATTTTATGAGAAGATTAAACTATATAGCTAGATTTATATCTTAATTGATTGACAAATGTAACCCGATCTTTCAAATACTTCATAAACAAAATCTCAAAGAATGGAATAGAGAATGTCAAGAAGCCT